>OX438947.1:3050000-3260679 GCA_949316185.1 Pyrausta nigrata
TAAATCATGTACACTCGTTTCCACTATCGACTATTTTTTTATCGATATTTTTCCGCACTAGTAGATATCTTCCGAACGAAGTAACTTTTGCAGGACGTAAACGTAAAGTCTGATTGACATAATTTCTTGTAAATGTTGAGAATTGTTATAATTCCGACGGAATATCATTGTAATGGCATATATCTACCTTAATAAATGGCATTTTTAGAAGCCTCCAATTCAATTTTAATTTTAACTACAATGTTGTGTCGTAGGAATGACTGTAAATGTCATAGGGATCAAGGTTCGCCGGGCCGAGTATAAGTAACAGAGATAGCTACAGTTGAAAGTTCCTACGCACATCGTCATGAGGAATAAGGCTATGTTCCCCTATAAACGCGTACCCCGCATACAGCGTCTCGTCGTACGCTGCGTTACCCAAAAAATCTAACTCACGTATTCCGTGCACAGCTTGGTGAGGTACTTCATCTTCTGCTCCTCAGTCCCAACCTTCATCAGCAGGGAGTTGACGAGCGTATTGTGAATGTCCACGAACGCGGCCACCGACGGGTCCACCCTGGACAGCTCTTCCACCACCAGCATCATCGTGAGGAACCCACACCCTGAACCGCTGTATTTCTCTGGAGTTTCGATGCCCATCAACTGAGTAAGAAATACTTGAGTGTGATTTAGGTTGGATAAGAAGATATGAGTCGCATTTAGAAAAATAATAAATAATACAGTTTAGCAATCAAGATTGGCAGGGCCAGCAACATCATTATTTTATGTTACTCCATTTGAAGGGTTAATTACTTTACGTATGCGTAGGGCTGGCATAAATCGACAAAGCTGGGCAGTAAACCGTAATATAGAGGAAAAAGCCTTGAAGGCTATTGCCGCATTTATTAGTCCGGGCAACAGTCTGCGGGCATTGACTGACAGATCCAGGCATTAAGATGTGGGACGAAGAACCGAACCGAACGGGTAGATAGAATGGAGCCCGAATGAACTACACGATCGGCACAAGCCGAATAAAGTCATACAAGGGCAGTAAGGGCTTTAGGTCGGCTTTGTTGACGAACAGATACTGCCGCACCGACCAGTGCTGGCCTGGCCCGCTTATGCAACCAACCTGAAGATATTCATTGCTGCCTGCTCCCGGGGTGTTAAGTTCCTCTTCTAGTGAGTAAGTAACAGGTTTAGAATGTTTACTTCTTGGAGATACGTACACCGTTGTCGAAGAGTAGCTGCCTAACACCGTCGTCGAGGCGGTGCTCGTCGTCCATCTTCCTGACCAGCGGAGCGATTTGTTCTGTAGCCAATTTTCTGACTGAAAGGACAACACATATTTACACGTTCTCTTTCATTGAAAACCAACCTACATAATACCTACGAGTATATTAGGTGTACAAATGCACGCAAACGCAAACGTAGAAATTGTTTGTAATGTGTTTTAATTTAACTCGTAAAGTTAAATTAAAACACATAACAAACAATTATTTTGAAAACCTAATACTTATTTGTTCAAAGTACCTGCCATGCTTCTGTTCTGTTTTGTTGGTATATTTCATCACAAGTTTTATGGTACTTGCGTATTTATTTTGTTATTAATTTCTCTTGATTACATTTTATTGGACGACAGCCGATAAATGGGCCGGGCTGATAATTGAAAACAGTGGAATAATTCACTGAAGTATCATAAAGATGTTTACCTTAAAAACATCTCCACTGCTGCGTATATTTTGATAAATAACGCTCATTTTAACGAATGAGGAACATTTTCAGCAAAAATAGATTCAGATTTTATTGCATCACAACATAGTATAAATATGTACAAGTGACGCCCTGCAAAGGCACGGGAAACGTGTGGAAACTATTGTCCATTTTGCATAATATGTATTGCAGAAGTCTGTACCTATTCATTCATAGTCCATTCTAAACACTTAATACAGTTTAGAGTGCACTCTTTAATAATTGAAAGTACTTAAATCTCTTTGGCGAAAACAGGATAATAAAGATCGAACTTTACTTGGAAAGTAAGGGAACAAATATGTGTGGTTAAGCGCAGTAAAAAAACCGTATTCCGTGTCCGTAGATTGGACCGCATACTTCAAAATTGTGACATGAAAGTTGTCAAAGAAATCACATAAAAATATAAAGTAAGTTCGTTTGATCATCTAATTATCGACAAAACAAAATAAATCTTCTCAATTTGAGAACTGCACCAAAAAACTAATCGAAGGTCTTGTGTGATAAATAAATTCGTTATTTGTGATTCCTAGTACCTATCTTCTCATATTTTATCGCTACCTATTCTAAGTGAATTTTATATTCTTTCTTTTTATGCTTAACTCGTTTTATCTTAGACTTGTTGAGTAATTCCTATTACGCTATATTAATGTCTTATCTTTATGTATTCAAAATGCGATAAATAACATTTTGATATCATTATTTACTGGTGATAGGGAAATTTAAATAAGTAATATGTGTACCACACTTGATAAATATACGAGACCCAGAAAGCCCTTTTGTTAAACTGGGTTATAGGAGAAAGCTTTGCTCTGGTTACACGACGCATATTGCATACCCAATTGTAAAGTAGGTAGCCTACGCACTTTATGTCAGCATGTCACATAATTTTAAACATGTCAAACGCGTGTTTTAACTTTAGGATTCTTAAGGAATCAAATCAAATTTCGCTCACAAAAATTAATCGACTGTATCATCCGGTGGGACTCAAACCCACGTCCCTTCGCTATCCGGGCGAGTGCTCTTCTTACCGACTGAGCTACTCGCCTATTTGTGAGCGAAATTTGATTTGATTTCGTAAAAACTATTTTAGGATTCTTGGTTCGTTGGTCCTAGGCTCACGCTCATCCTATTTACTTAATTCACAATATCCATTTGCGAAATGTGACCATTTCCTACAATCTGTTATTGGGTTTAATTTATATTGATTTCCAATGGAAGTTCTATGAACTTAGATAAAATTAATTAATCTTAATTTAAATTGTTTAAGTTATAAGAAATATCCCTCGTATCTTATATAGGCTGTATACTATACAGAGATATGTATAAATATTCTAATAAGAAACACTTCTGCGGTTTTCAAGTGCACAGTGGGGTAGGTTAGATATTATGTTATCTCTTTTTATGCCAATGTGACTTTGTAAAAGGTTACATAGCTAGGTACAAACGCTGAAAAACAAACATCTCCGAGGTCGGGCCAGCTCAAAAATGTTATGTTTTAACCAAGGTGTATCTAACTAAGGTCCACTTGCGCACGTCCGGATTAGCTAATCTGGATTTGTTCAAGGCCTATTATCTGATTCGAAAGCACACTTGCGCCTTGCCGTGCGTAAGTAGACCTTCCGGATAAGCTAATCCAGACTTGTGCTAGTGGGCTTTTAACTCAGATAATAGACATTGAAAAAGTCGGGAATAGCTAATCCGGATGTGCGCAAGAGAACCTAAGTGTTTTGTTAGCTTCACTAGACATAAGGTAGTAACTACTAACCGACTACTGACGACCGTCTTGGTGTAGTTGTGCGCGCCCCGGACTTCTAAACCAGGCGGTTGCGGGTTCGAATCCCGCAAGGGGCAGATGTTTGTGTGATGAGCACGAGCATTTGTACCTAAGTCATGGATGTATATAAGTATGTCTATTCGTTATCCTAGTCACCATAGCACAAGCTCACGCTTAGTTTGGGGCTAGGTAATTGGTGAGTTTGTTGAAATAATTTATTATTATTAACCTATCTACATTACCAAAGTAAAAATTATCTCTGATGATGCGATACTTATTCCAAACAACGCTAAGACTTAGCAACATGATAATGATAACATATTTTCGAGTAAGTTTATTGTTTCTCTGTCCGATAAAATAGATAACACTCACGATTCACGAACTTATTTGTGTAGATAGAGGTATCAGTAATGTAATACCATTTAAATTACCTACTTGTGTATTAATGCCAAAAAAAAACTCGACTGCCTCGTTGGTCTAGTGGTCAGCACGCTGGGTACAATCCACGAGGTCCCGGGTTCGAATCCCGGGTCGGGCCGAGAGTGTTTGGGTTTTTCTGCTTGAAATTACTCGAACACAGCCCCGGAGTCAGGAAGTTGGTTGTGTTAACACCCCCGTGCCTCGGAAAGCACGTTAAGCCGTTGGTCCTGCGCCTGATCTCTCTACGGTCATGTCGGACTGCCGTCTCACCGAATTATGAGAGTGAAGTAACAGAGAGTACACCTGTGTATTGCGCACACACTTGTGCACTATAATATGTCCTGCGCAGTTGGCTAATCTCTGTTGAGATATGCCGCCGTAGTCGAAATCGGCTAGGAGGATATTATTATTATTATTAATGCCAAAGCCTTAGCCTTATAGCCCTTTGGTTCCATAGTAAACATCATGATCCTAGAGTTATCCCGATTATGCACTCGCACACGAGGTCCCAAGGTCCGCTTTGGACCATGATCCAGGATGTGGCAGGTCAGGTTATTCCAGTGGAGCGACTGCCATCTGACCTACGTGACCCTGTTAACAGGGGAACCTGACCAGTTTGGATCATGGTTACATATTCAGTCGCAGTCGGTTTCCTCACGATGTTATCCCTCACCGTAAGAGTATCGGTTAGTGAAACAACTAATGTACATAAATCAGAAAAAGTCATTGGTACATGGCGACACAAGGAATCGAACCGGTTCCTCCCGCTACCCGCATAAGAGGCAACCCGCTGGCCACTGCCCCACCGACGCTCCAGGGTTCCGTAGTAAACAAGGAACCGTTATGGTTTTGCAATTTTTGTCTGTCCATCTGTTGTCTGTAGCTCAGTCAAAGACCTTTGGCACTAGAATACTGTTAATGGCAAGAGTATGTATTTTTTTGTGTAAGTAACTAACCTACCTCAATAAAGTGGAAGTTATTTTTTTTCTCTTGGTTAGGTTTTCCATCGTAAGGTGTGTCCTTAGATAAATCCTTCACTGGGTTTGAGAGTGTGTGAACATCATTTTTCGATTTGACGACCCGTATACGTAATAATAATAATAATAATGTCCTCCAAGCCGAATTTCGACTACGGCGGCCTATCTCAACAGAGATTAGCCAACTGCGCGGGACATACTATAGTGCACAAGTGTGTGCGCAATACACAGGTGCACTCTCTGTTCCTTTACTCTCATAATTCGGTGAGACGGCAGTCCGACATGACCGTAGAGAGATCAGGCGTAGGACCAACGGCTTAACGTGCTTTCCGAGGCACGGGGGTGTTAACACCACTAACTTCCTGACTCCGGAGCTGTGTTTGAGTTATTTCAAGACAGAAAAACCCAAACACTCTCGGCCCGACCTGGGACTCGAACCCGGGACCTCGTGGATAGTACCCAGCGTGCTGACCACTAGACCAACGAGGCAGTCGTATGCGTAACACTCAGTTTTAAAGGTCTAATGTTTAAAATTCTTGTCAGCATTTCGCATTGCAGGAAGAGGTTTAATTCATGGGCCATGGGGCTGTATTTTATCACCCACAGCTCCTGTCCTGGCGTTCTGTTTAACAGGCACTTAGATCGCTCCTAGCGATAAGACCGCTTTTCGCACATTAAGATCGCACAATTAGATCTTACTAAGTTAAAATAAGATAAGCTCACCGTTTTGAACATATTACCGCTGCAATTATTATTCATGGCATAAAAATAAAATTGTTTCAACTATTACAACACCATTACCTTATTCCAAACGCATCGTAAGCTTGTGCAATGGCGACTAGGATAACGGATAGAAATACTTATACATACTTAGGTACCTACCTACAAATGCTCATGCTCATCACACAAACATTTTGCAGAATTTGAACCCGCAACTTACTACACCAAGACGGTCGTCAAAATGGTTCGATAATTGGCTTTTGACTTAAAAGTTTTAAGCTTATTGTGTTAAGCACGCCTTTAGGCATAGGTACCTATTGTAGAGTGCCTACAAAATATTCTTATTTAGTACACCGTTACTCGTTCGTGATTTAGTAGTAGTTACCATAGATAATTTGCTCGATAGGTAGTTTTTTTTTATCTTAAACTACTGTTATCTGTGAAGACCTATAAGTGGTTTAATTGTTTTTTAGACTGTACATTTAGCATCCACCTGTGAACCCTGGTTTTCCTAAAATAAATAAATAAATACTAGTACACCTAGGTACCTTTACTACGAGAACCTGTGTCAATATTCCTAACTACAGATTATTATTTATTAGTAGGTATGTGATAATATCAACTGTTTCATAATAGAACTGTTTGGTGGTGACGAGTAGGTATCTATTTGTTTATAACAAGCTATATATGTGCACCTCACCAATAAAACAATTTAAAACTTTTATTACAATAGTAGGTCTGATGGAATTATAGCATTGGAACGCTAAGTATGCTCAAAAAAATTTCGAAGTCGCACTAAGTTAATAAAACAAAAAATATTTACTTGTTTCCTTCATAGCAAGTTCATCGTCAGTCAACATGGTCAGTGGCCGAGGCGTGGTAGCCTCCGCACTGTAACCTTTTCTTTGAGCGGTCGCACCAGCTGCTAACGGCGTCCGCCATTGCTCCAAGATCTGCAAAACCGCGGGAAAAATGCAGTCGACTTTTTTTTAATTTTCAAAGTTGATTCGAACACAACACACACCTTACTGCCAACGCGGCGCAATGGGATCATTTTTGCGGTTTCTATTTGGAATTAAAAGCGTCCGAGTCGTGTCGTGCGATCCGCGCCGCTTGCTATAGACTGGTTTAATTTGATGTCGAATCGCGAAGGCCGTTCGTGTTATCTCTCTCGCTCTGAGATAACAAGCGACCAATTGCTGCTGAATGGCGTTGAATTAATTTTATAATTTGCTTACAGTTGTATTTTTGTCCGCTTGTATATTTTCGGTAAGACGCACTTTAAAATATTGTTTACAGAAAGAATAGAGGGCAGAATAAGAGAGAGTACCTAAGTAGGCACCTACCACCTAGGTAGGTAGGTATGTATTTATCTGTATTATTGACCAATTGCCAGACTTAACTTAGATAATTTTGCGTTAACATACAATGGAATGCAATGCAAGTACATTCAAAGGACTTCTTCAGCGACTCTACTTCAGCGAGTACCTAACTCAATAGTAACTTATTATCCTAACGTCTAACATTACTAAGTTTAAAAAAAAATTACAACAAAATAAACAAGTAGTCTTTCGTAGCCAAAAATGGGCTTTAGGTTGCCAGTTTATTGAGATGAATTGATAGTCGCCTTTTGTACTTCAAGGAATTGATTTTAATTCCCTCCTTGTCCGTTTTGACATCTAAAGAGATCATGTCATCAGTTCCTTATTCCTCATAAATCAGGAAGTGTTTGTGAGTTGCTTGAGGATACCATTTTGGGTCCTTTGCACTATGTCGATGTTGGAGTCACAGGTTGAACCCAAGAGCTGGTTGCCGTACAGCCAGATGGGTTTGAGGATCGTTTTATCAGTTTAATAGTTCTGAGGTACAGGTGTAAGTAGTTTGTTGTCCATAAACAATTTTAAATTACGTCTAAGAAGCCTGTATAGCGCCCTGTATCGAAGGATGATTTCATCTCTCTTCTTTTGAATATGTTCTTTGCATGTTAGCCTCTTATCCAGGTGAACACCAAGGGAGTTCGCTTTGGGCTAGTTTTAATTGTGGACAGTTTCCTTGCCTGAGAGTAAATGTGACTTGCACCGGTTTTGAGGCGCTGGCGCTTATTCGCCATTAAGATAGCCACGTCCACGGCAGTCGAGCTTTCCTGGAGTTGGAGAAGGTTGAGGCTTACTGTGTATTTCTATAAGATGCCAGAATGGCTGTGTTATCCGCGAAGGTCGCTACAAATACCTCCACAGAGTGTGGCAAGTCCGATGTAAATCGTATACAGTATAGGCCCCAAGCCAAGACTGATCCTTGCGGAACACCTGCTCGTGTCTCCGCACTTCACAGCACTCTTTTTCTCAGGGCCTGTTCTGACTGACCCCTATGGAATTGTTCAACTGTGCCATGTTCTTGTCTGAACCCTAGTTGGTGGTCTAGTATTATAATTGACCTTTCCTTTAGTGATTCCAGCAATCTGGTCAGCATGCATGACCTTTTCGCTAGGACTTTGGTGTTATTAATTGGTAGAAGCTGACGGGCCTGTATGAGTATGTTGTGATCTCCTGCGTAGGCTTCCGAGCTTTGTGTAGCCTAACTAATATTTAATCTGTGGTGTAGGTATCAGAATAATTTGAGAAACTTTCCATAGCACAGGGAACAATCCAAGTCTTTAAAAATTAACTGTCCTGGCTCACTTTCTTTTTAAAACAAACGCGCAATGCGCATCGTGTTTAAAGGTGACTGACGTTCTTGCTGACATAAACAAACATATTACCATCAATTTCTGCGTAAAACGGAACGCTACCATTTCTATAATATCCGGATTTCTGCCGTCAAGTTGGCAATACACTTCTAGAAACTTACAGAAACTACCACAGTGTTGCACGAAAATTAATTTTCCCCTAAAAAGGGGTAAAAATTACCACCATGAAATAATACTTCAGAATAGAATTGTTGTAAAAGAAATACAATGTGATGTCAGTGATATGATGTTACGAAGTTTTAATGAATAAACTTAACAACATATTATTACATTGAATAACCGATAGAATAGGTAACTCATTGTCATTTAAATACTAATACATTTACATATTTCTTATGTAAGTATATCAACTTAAAATAATTGAAATACCGTGTTTCAAAATACTTTTTCAACTTTTTTTGGTATATAGGCACAACCAGGATAACGCTAGGATGTCCTCATCCTGCGAATCAAGCAATGAGGATGAGGATGGCAGTATGGCTACTTCTATAACAAATTCATGAGTTGATTTAAGTCTGTTTCTATTTTAATACTTTTGAATATTTCAAACCAAAATCAATTATAACTTTTCACTTCAAATGTTATTAAGGGTCACAAAAATAATTAAAACTCAAAACAAAAATCTTAGAATGGCGACACTTACTTGAAAAAAAATATTGGCATATAGTAGAGTATCATGTTATGTTACTAATTTATACCTAAAAGATACAATTTTAGTACCGGGACAGTGTCCCGGAGACACCCTGTCGTACATCAGGGTATTCAAAAATAAAATAAGTTGTTTAATTTTATTTAAATTCATTTTGGGGGTATTTTTTTTATTAGCGCTACCACACCACAACTGTCACTCGTCAAATGGCATGCATGGTCTCGTTTCGTTCGTCTGTCATTTCTTTCAGTTTGTGCACGATTTTTCTCGAACTGTGAATTTTGCGATTCCTTCGAATACCTGCAGTGAACGTTTAATCAAATTGATTGTGTGTGATCGTGGATAATACTGGTGCTTGCTTTAATAGAGAATTGTATATAAGATTTTGTAACACCTGCGATATTTGACATTGATTAGAAAAGTCATTGTGAGTGATCTCAAGATCGTGAAGAAACATGGCTAAATGGGGAGAGGGTGATCCTCGGTGGATAGTGGAAGAACGTCCAGACGCCACTAACGTGAACAACTGGCATTGGACCGAGAAAAACGCGGGACCGTGGTCCAAGGACCGCATCAAGGAGTTGCTTAGCAATTTAAAAATAGCCCAAAACGGCATAGATTGTAAGGTTACCGAGGTTGAAAAGATTGATGGGGAGGCCTCAGCAAACAACAGGAAAGGCAAGCTAATATTTTTCTATGAATGGGACATCAAATTGAAGTGGGAAGGTACCTTGACTGGTGGAAGTGATAAAGTCAAAGGAGAGGTGCATATCCCCAATTTGTCTGAGGAAAATGACATCAGCGAAGTTGATGTAAGTAAATTACCCTTAGAATTATGTATTTGTCAATGTATAACTTAGTATTTCTAAATAACTATGCACATAATCAGAATGTAGTAGAAGTTTTATTTATGAGAAGTCTTGGGATAGATTTTACTGCTATTCAAATTACAACTTCAATGCTATTTACAACTTCTAGACACAATTTTGTTTAGTCTTATTGGTCAGAGGCCTTAGATTTCTTGCCATTATAAAGAAATTTTAACTTTCGTACAATTTGCATTAACCATTCACATATCAAGTTTCCAGACACAATAAATAACCTGTTTTTATGCGACCGACGGCCTTATGATCCTAAAGGGGTTTTAAACTTTTTTGACAACCGTCTTGGTGTAGTGGTTCGCGCCCCGGACTTCTAAACCAGTCTGTTGCGGGTTCAAATCCCACAAGGGGCAAATGTTTTCTGTGATGAACACAAGCATTTGTACCTAAGTCATGGATGTTTATATGTCTATCCATTATCCTGTTTGGGGCTAGGTAATTGGTGTGTTTGTTGAAACAATTTATTTATTATTTATTTATTTATTAAACTTCCCAGTCCTGTAAATGAAATGTTTCTTTATCCTAAGGTTGTCTGAAACAGATCACTCTTAGCAATAAGACTGCCTACATTGTACATCTTTTTGTGTAAAGTGCTTTATGATTTCTTTTAATGGTTAGCAAAAATGAGTTATTTATATATCCATCATTCTCACATTGGTTTATTGCAGATGACGGTTACAATAAAAACTAGCGGTGACGAGGCCCAGAGGCTGAAGGCATTTATGCATAATGTTGGTAAGAGTGAAATCCGGAAACAATTGAAAGAATATGTACGTAGTTTAAAAGAAGAGTTCTCAAAAGGTCTGATCTTACCCAAGAAAGGAGAAGCTCCCATAAAACCAGACAATGTTTCCACTATAACCAGTGGTTTTAACAAGAAAATTAGTATGGAACCGGTAGTACTACCGAAAAGTCAACAAATCGGATGCAAGTTAGATACAAAATCCATTGAGTTGTCGGAGAAGTTCCAGTGTCGGGCTCAAGAGTTCTATGATGCGATGACTAGAATAGAAATGGTTACAGCATTTACACAGGTAATACTTTACTATTGGTTTCATTCATACGCTATCATTTTAACAAAATTAAATTGTTTTTAAATCATTATAATACATATAGCCTTTACATCCCAGAAACGCCTTATTTTGTTACTGACTTTTTAAGATTAAAGTCCTTAGAATAAGAGTAAAAGCCATTAGAATAAAAATAAAAAACTTTTTTGTTTTGTTATATGTTCCGGGAATTCAGTGTGCCTCCTGACAAAGGCCTCCTCCAACAATTTCTATTGTTTTCAACTCAAATCATGATGATTTAATTTATAAGTTAATCCAATTCAAACTATTATTTTAAAATTTTAATTATACACACGGTGTGTCCTTCAGACTATGCCTACATACTTGTGACCCTACCATTCCATAATAGAAGCTGTTTTCGTAGTTAAATGTATAACCTGAGCTGCTGTCAACCATATGTCAGATATGTAATGCTGTTTACCACATGTTTACAGGGTCATGTCAAAATGGAAGCCGAGAAAGGTGGCAAGTTTGTCCTGTTCGGTGGCAACATAACCGGGGAGTTCCGCGAATTGGTTCCCGGGAAGAAGATATCACAGTACTGGAGATACAAGCAGTGGCCTGAACAGCATTTCTCTGAAGTTACTTTCAATATTGAAGAAAAGGTAGAGCAATTTTTGTATGATGTATCTTTTCCTGTGTACAAAGGATGGTTTTATGAATGAAGTAGTAATGTCTAGTTATAAGGTTGGCAATTATTATGTCCCACACTATTATTTGTTTATTTGAAAGTTTGAAGTTTCCATGTTTTGCAGATTACTCTGTCCAAGTTAGGTGTTTATCTCAATGATTGTTTATTTACTGTGTTGATATGCATTGATAGTTTGACATTTTAGTATTAAAGTACCACTAATGAAGGTAAACGTTCTTTAGGAAAAGGGTACTTTCTAATTTGGTGCAAAGCTTTGACTGAGAGTAATTTTCATAAAAGATGACAATTGCCATGTCACTGTGCCGACGAGTAAACAAATAACTGGCGATTTTTTCCTTCAAGAAACGTACAATAGATATACATTCGATGTTAACTAAAGTTATGCATACATTAATAGTTGCTCGCTGACTGTTCACACTGTCCGCGACAATTCTCTTTACTACTAATAATCGGATCGCCCAAGATAACTCGCTTATAGCCCAGTGACAACTCGCCACCTCGTTTCTAGCTCAACTTGCTTCTCGCACATCGTTGCCGGTCGGACAACTGCCTATGGCCAGGCCTGTCTCACTCCTCGTGTTGGTACCAAAAACGTACCACCTACGCGGCACTATAATCTAGTAGGGACTCGCGAGCAAGCGCGCGCACTTTATTCACTGGCGGCGCGCGGCGCTATGTTGCTAGCTGGACGAGCATGAGTGAAGTGCTCGTGAGGTGCGCTAGATGGCGATAGTAGCTTCTTGTTAGCTGTCAACCCTATTGCACCGTATGTTCTGATGTCCTTGAATAGGTTTAGTGTATTATGAATCGTTTTGCAGAGTCATAACAATGAAATTAGCTAACAATGTATTTCGGTAAGCGTCTAAACAAAAACGTGCTCGAAACAGAGGCGAGTTAAATTACACCATATTTTTCTAGGACATTGAGTAGATGTTTCTTTGTATACCATTGCAGGTATTACCTACAGGTATTACACCTGTAGGCAATCCTAACAGGGCCGCTTCAGTACAAGCAACAAGCTTAGTGCAGAGACCGCCAGCTTAATGTTGTATGTGACACTTTCTTTTAAAAACAAATATTTTTGATTTTTACTTCTGTACGTAGTACTACTATTTGTTCTATGCTATGGCCTATTGTTAGATTGGTTCATCCCCTCTCCGCTCCTGTTTCTCGCCCGTCATAGAAATCTCACAATGGACTTTTTATTCCAGGAGGACCACACGCTAGTGACGCTGAAGCAAGACCTGGTCCCGGCGGCCGAGGTGGAGACGACGCGCGACAACTGGCGGCGGTACTACTTCGACAGCATCAAGCGCGCCTTCGGCTTCGGCGCGTTCCTGTGATCCAAGCCGGCTTTAAACGAATTAGGTTAGTTGGTTTATAGGGCTTGTGTGTGCTTCACCACAACGGTGTTAGGTGAGTTAGTGTCTTATTTGTCTCGGCCAAACGACGCCGCTCATTGCCAGTCTGCAAGTGAGCACGGTCCATGCAATTGGGCTGAAACGTCGGGAGTAGAAACAAAATACTTACGGCCGAATACTGAAACGCTGCTCAAATCCATCACTCACTTGAAGGCCTCCTAAAATTGAGTGTCTCTCACATTTAAATGGTATACACAAACGTTACTCAGGCAATTTGAAACTATGATTAGCTGAGCAGTTGTTAAATGTTTTTACATCATGGCAACACTCATTTTTAAAAGTATGGTCTCGTTTACAATTTTTATATTCTTAAGGAGCGTATTCGTTTTACGCAGCATTCTTTGTAGAGATTCTTTGTTTTTTTTTGGAACTTTTACGACGCCATTGTTGTGAAATGAAATGTCCGAATGACAATGAAAAAAAAATTTGTTTATCTTTTTGACATTTGTCACAGCGCGGTTCTAATCAAATTAATTTCAATTCACCCTATTAAAATAAATTTAAATAAGGTTGAAGTGCAGTGCAGTATTTAATAACTTTTCAATTAACAAAAATGAAATGAAAATTAACAATTATAAAATAGTCATACAAATTTTTAAATGAAGACAAAACAATTTGGTATGCCCTATGTGTTTTACATTGGTGGATTAAACCCATCAGCCAGATTGTCCGATGACCTAAAAGACCCTGCTGGGAGAACTTGGTCTAGAAGTACTGGCGACAGAGCGTTTGGAGAGGCCGAGTATGCCCTGCAGTGGGCAGATACATGCTGAAGAAGAAGAAGAACACATCAAATACTACTCGCTTATTTCGACTATTTACTTATTTTTACAATTAATTTTTATGCTGTAATTGTGATTATATGATGACTACTGAAAAAAATGTGTACATATTTATTAGCAAAGTGCTGACAACAAAGTTTTGATTATTTTCAAGACCGGTAGGCTGAACTATTGGCTCTTCCTCAACAAGCTCCTCCTCCTCCTTCCTCAATAAGGAGTTTTCATCCATAATAAGGCTATCTCTTGAGAGTGCAACAATGTGCAAAATACGCATACTACAATAACTAGAAGGATTTGTAAATTAAATTGTAATTTCGGCTTTGGAGGCAAAGAAAAAAACCTTTGTAAGACAACAAAAAGCCTCTCTGTGGGATTCCTAGTGCATATCTGAGCCCTGATTGTGTTCTAGTATTTAAAAGTAGGCTTAAAAAGGGCGACAAGGCATTATTTTATATCATAATATCACTATCAACTAATTTGAGAGACCTCAAGACCACTCTCAGATTTAGTGGCTACTAAAATCGATATGACAGTCATTTGACAGCTAAATATGTTGAGTTGCGTTTTAGTATACCATTTTTCATCTGAGTGGCGTTTTAGCACGACTAATTTTGAGATGGTTTTAAGTTCAACAGATGCTTACATTTTGGTTTTGAGTATGCGAATTTTAAGTTTAGGAGCTGCTTAATTGTTTGATCAGCCGTCAAATATTTGAGAAGCGTTTCAGTATTCTGCCGTTAGACAGGTATGTTGAATGAATTCCCGTATTGCTATAATGTTAGAGTTAGTGTCTGTTTCCCACACCCTGTGTGGTGACACTGAAGTATAGTGTTGTCGCGATAGTCAATAGTTTACCCCAAAACTATCATATCTATCGAAATGCTGCAATATTGTCGTTGCTGTTGATAGTATCGATAGCAAAAATCAGGCGATACTGATGAATTTTATCGATAGTATCCCCTATCCATCCTACCGTTACTATAGAGATGCGATACTACCGAGATACGATACTATCGTAATGACGACCGTCTTGGTGTAGTCGTTCGCGCACCGGACTTCTAAACCAGGCGGTTGCGGGTTCGAATCCCGCAAGGGGCAAATGTTTGTGTGATGAGCACGAGAATTTGTTCCTAAGTCATGGATGTTTATATGTATTTAAGTATTTCTATCCGTTGTCCTAGTCACCATAGCACAAGCTCATGCTTAGTTTGGGGCTAGGTAATTGGTGTGTTTGTTGACACAATTTATTTATTTATCGATATTCTCGCACATGTTTAGTGGAAATATTAACACATGACATAATTTATTCTATACTATCTACTATACTATAGTCGTACCTACATACGTGTAGCATAGTCGCATAACGGATCATTGTAACTGAACCTTCTGATGATTGATTTTCAGTCTCATATTCCTAACTATAGTTTTATTTTGTTCCAGGTCCAATTTTACCGATACTAAGAAGAATATGACTAGCCGAATGCATACAGCAGTTTCTTTTTGTACATTTTGTTATGCATCTGTGATTTTGTATACCGCTAGTTACAATGCACTAACGTATTTACGCTTTCGAATATTGTTGTATATTATAGACGCATCATCAGATATTTCGTCTAAACTTGGTAATATCAACTCTCGATATTCGAAATAAAACCAGCCTACTGCCACATCTCTATCGGTCCAGGTTATTTACTGCCTTAATAGTATTTGTAAACCTTTCGTATTGTTAGTTTTAAAAAGTACTGTATAGCTACTACGAATACTATGGATAGTTATTTTAATTTTCTACAAAATAGTATCGATAAAATAATCAACTGATCGCTGGAGATTGTGTATCGGACAACACTTTGAAGCCAGCATTACAGTCTGTGACCACTGCCCCGTACCATACCATGTCCATGTCGTATAAAAATACACATTTGATGTTTAACCCTAAACAGAGGAGTTAAAGTTCAAAGTATATAAGCGCGGTGTCCGGTTTGACAGTGCCAGAACGGTGCATCGGCGAACACCGAGCTATAACATTTAGAATTTTAACTTTTGACGTTAAAGTTGAAAATCAAATGTGTATACGGTCCTAGCACGGTCAGGGTATGGTACGGTATAGTGGGCACGTACCTTAGTAGTCCGACAGGTTCAAGCGCACCGAGCACATAACCTATAGAGACAAAATGTCTTTAATGTTGTTTAAAATTCCGTCAAAATCCCTGAGCACTGAATGCCTCCGTTTTGTCTTTAACGCATTTTGTTAAATAAATTAATTTATTTCTTTACATTTAAAATAAAGGTTTTGTTTAAAAAAATGTTATTAACGATCAAAACAAAAATATCTCATATTTCATAATATCGATTGAAAAATATACGCATAACTTGACACTTTTCGTATCAGTGCCAGTCACTGATAAGTTTCGGAGAAAAATCTCCGTTACCTCGCCTCTATAGGTTACGTTCTCGATGCTCGTGCTTGCCTCCTGTGCGGCCTGGCTGTCCTCCAGACGTGCGAGGAGCGAGGAAGCGTCCAATCGCACGTGTTCATAGGAAATCTCCCTACCCGCGGTTATTCCCAGTTGCCCCTACTGGCATCGTGGGAACACTGGGGGCAACTGGCAATTTGTAAAAAAAAACCCAGTTGCCGCCTTGTCTCCTTTTGAAGGGGGAGACTGGGATATTTAAAAATGAGATTCTAAAAATAACTTGTTGTAGGCACTTTATGTACAGCGTCTGAAGTGAGGGAGACCGGGAATTTAATTTTTAAATATCCCCTTCAAAAGGAGACAAGGCGGCAACTGGGAAATATTTTTTTACAAATTCCCAGTTTTCCCCAGTGGGGGCGATGCCGGTGGGGGCAACTGGGAGTAACCCACCCGCAACACCGCACGTCTCCGCTGACATCTAGCATGCCTCGCCCGATTGCACGAAGTTGTTGGACTATAACACTACACTACACTATTTGATTACATTAATTTGGCAAAAGTATAAATGTATAATGGTGGGTCTATAATATAAAACGATTATTTCGATCTGAATTGTAATACTAATCATTTTCGGAATACTGTACAATTCTGTTTGCTTATTTTTGTAAGTAGCTGATGTATTTTAATTTGTGGAGCGATCCAATAAATTATGTTAGATATTAATAATGTGTGTTTTTATTTATATCCTATTGTTTAAAGATGCCCTTGAGTTAGCTAGAAAAACCTGTCTTTTGTCAAATCAAAGCTCTTGCATTTCATAATAAATATATTGCCTTTTAGGGAACTCTTAATAAAATTAGGATTTGACTTCTTCTGGCGCCTTCTTTTTTTTCACGCCCCTATCTATCCTACCGTGTGACAATTTCTATGGAATTTAGTCGGCGCCCCTTGTGGTACGTCAGCGAAACCCGATTTTAGAGTTCCGTACCTAAGGGTAAAAACGGAACCCTATAAATGACTGGACTGTCCGTCAGTCTGTTTGCCAGGAAGTCTGTTTCTGTTGCCGCTTTATCAACAAATACAAAAAAAGAATAATAAATGTTTGAGTGGGGCTCTCGTACAACAAACGTAATTTTTAAACTAAAAAAGTTTATAATAATGTGTAATGTTTTAAAGATAATGGTACGGAACCCTCCGTGCGTAGGTCTGAGTTGCACTTGGCTGTATTTTGTCGCACAGGTATATAATCTAAACGTGTGAAAAAATCACTAAGTTCTGTAGGTAATAATAATTTCAGCTGTCACCTAATGCCAATTTTATTTACAGTTGTAAATAATCCATATCCATACTAATATTATAAATGCGAAAGTGTGTCTGTCTGTCTGTTACCTCTTGACGCTTAAACCACAGAACCGATTGAGATGAAATTTGGTATGGAGACAGAGACCCCGGAAAGGACATAGGCTACATTTTGTCGCAATATAAAAACATTAAGGGGGTGAAATGGGGGATGAAAGTTTATATGGAAAATCCAACTCTTGCGGGCGAAGTCGCGGGGAACTACTAGTACAACATAAAGGGCGTATTGATGTAGAAACTATGTAGCGCCACAACACAATATGATGACACCTTTGTATGTAGCAAAGTGTACACCTATTTCAATAAATCTTTACCTTTATTTATTTTGTACATCGTATGGTGTTTATTTTTAGTGCAAGTTATTTGACGGCCTCCGTAGCGGAGTGGTTCGCACACCGGTTTTCAAGGTGTCGCCATCTTAGGTCCCGAGTTCGATTCCCGGTCGGGTCAATATAGAAATTCACGTTTTCTATATTGTCTCGGGTCTGTGTGTTGTGGTACAGTCACCATCAGATATATAGGAGCATGCCATCTATTCAAAAAATACTACACAACTTAAACAACCAAAAACATCTGCACAACAATAGTATCCAATTTATTGTAAGCATCCTACGCGTCAATATCATCTTAACACTCTTCTTTTAAATATATCTACACAAACAAAACTTCTAAATTATCTTGTCAACTGAGGTAATCAAATGTAACTAAGCAGCCAAAGTGTTCAAAAACACGTTAACAATAACTTTTATGAATATGATTTTTTATTTTATCTGGGGCAAAGCAAAAACTTTTAGGCGTCTTAGTCAAATCAAATAACAAAGTTGACTATGTATAGTTCATAGTAGGTTGTTTCATTTAAACTTTAAATAATACCAAACTTGTAACAAAAATAGACATAGGTAGGTAGGCAGGTAGGTATACAGGGTGACTGGTACTGAGTCGTGGCGGATTTGCACATAATATAGTAGGTAATTTTTAGTTGTAATTTGGCATCTAGCATGCCTCGCCTCCCGCACCTCTGGCGACCGCAGGAGGGTCGCGCATGAACTTTTCGGTCTATAACCACTTACCTAATTTCTTTTATAATACCTATATACTTTGCGAAATTCGCTTCAACCTTTCGTTGGCACATTCACTATTTTCTACCAGGTTGACAATAAAAATCCTACCGATATATAGCGATTTAAACTATTTTTTGGATTTTTTTTTAGGATCGGAAAGGTGACGAATTAGAGAATGAACTTTGAGTAGCATACGTATTGAAACACCGCAGCTTTTTATTTATTTTAGGTTGAATTTCATCGCAAAGCCTTATTTTGTAGTAGATTTTTTTTCAAGCGTACCTATATTTTATTTTTTACCATAGTTTGAGGGTAGTTCCGATGTATTCAGATCCCAAATGCTTATGACTACCAACAAATGACAAAAAATAAACATTAGATACGAAATTTCTGACGAATTTAAAAAAAACCCATCTGAAATATATAAAAACTGGCCAAGTGCGAGTAGAACGCGTGCACAAAGGGTTCCGTACTATTATCTATACAACATTCGATTCTATTTATGACAATTTTTTAGTTTTAAAAACGGAAATAAACTACATTTGGGCTCCCTTACAAATGTGATTTTTTGCCGTTGGCCTTATGTTTTAAATATTTTAATTTAATTATTAATTTTAAAGTGATTCTACAACGCAATATTCTGTGAATTGTCTATCTGTTGCCATAATTAAAATCGAGCAAAAACGACAAAAAAATCACTTTTTTTATATGGAACTTTAACTAACTTTTTTACTTAAATATTTCTTTTATTCTATTTTAAGTATTTGTTGTTATAGTGGCAACAGAAATACTTACATCATCTGTGAAAATTTTAACTGTCTTAGCTATCACGGTTCATGAGATATAGCCTGGTGGTGACAGACAGACGGACACTGTGTCGTAGTAATAGGGTCCCTTTGGGAATGAAACCCGTAACTAGGCAACTGATTATTTACGTCAAAGAAATTAAACGGGTGTTAGGGCTCGTTCACTAACATGTTTTTTACGTCGCAGTCTGTAGCTAAATTTGAGACTGGATGTCATGCTAATTATAAAAAAACATATTTTAAAAATATTATAGCGGTCGTTAAACTAAGAGTGCGCGGTGACGTTTCAGTAACTGGGCGTATGCGATGTGAAAACAAAAAAATCGGTTACTAAATAGGTAATGCTCCTAATTAAAACTACCTTAACCTCTAATTAAGGAAAGTTTAATTTTAAGACACACACGTAAATTCCGGGCGGCCACATCGCCATAAGACAAACAAGTTCGTGTAAACGCACCCTTACGGAACTGTGGACAAAATCTTCAATGTTCTTAAAATTTTGCCAACTGACATTATTCCATGTGACACTGACACATCAACACGTGACACTTAAATTTTCAACCTTACTGCATTGTATTGTAATATATTTTACAACATTTTCACGAAGTGGGTCGGATCGGCAAAGTTCGCGAGACCGATAACTTCCGAAATGAGTGTTACTTCAAAATCACCAATGTTTATTACTGCTTTAAGCGAATATGATCTTTCAGCAAACGAAATAACTTGTATTATGATAAACTTAGCACATTCGTGTATTTTGCTTTAGTTACGTATTTTATACAAATCAATTATGAGCCTTAACACATGAGCATAGGGTTTATTCTACTTGTTTGATAATTCATTTCATTACAAACACCTAGATTGCTTAGATACCATTGACAGTCTGTTTGTTTATATACCTATGACTTTCAGTTTGCTACGAAATATTTGACAACTTGTGTACTCACTTTTATTTGAAACACTGGATGCTCTCATCAATCTGAAAACTTTTGTTGTATAGATGATTATGGTCACTTTGAATGTGTAGCACTATGTGAATAGCAGAGTTGCTTATCCACTTCTGATGCTGACTGTACCACCGTTGTTTCAGATTTAAAAAACACAAGTGCTTAAGCTACTTACTTTGGGATCTGAGCAATGAATGTGATGTTGTGTAAAAAAATATATAAATAATAATAAATTGTTTCAACAAACACCAATTACCTAGCCCCAAACTAAAAGCATGAGCTTGTGCTATGGTGACTAGGATAACGGATAGAAATATTTAAATACATATAAACATCCATGACTTAGGTACAAATGCTCGTGTTCATCACACAAACATTTGCCCCTTGCGGGATTCGAACCCGCAACCGCCTGGTTTAGAAGTCCGGTGCGCGAACGACTACACCAAGATGCTCATAATTATATATTTAATCATCATCATCACATTCCACTAGAATATTTTCAAGTACGCAAAAGAAATACAATGTTATCAGAGTTCACGACCCAGAGTTGTACTATCAGTTTCCACAGTGGTACAGTCAGTGCGAGAAATTAGGCAAACAATTTTTGTCCTTTAATTCTAACACCTTATTACCTTATTTATGTTAATCAAATTAGGTATGTAGTTGGACAGATTCAATAACTATACGCATTGAATGCTTCAGATTAATATCACTCCCATAATAATGCAAGTATAACAAGTTTAATAATAGGCATATCGAAAAGTTAAATGTTTTTTTCACCCTGAGCGTACATTATTATGTATTTACATTTACGATATCCGTCGGTCAGTAGTTCTTGATCGTTCTTATGTTCAACATGCGGTTTCTGTGGCTATATTTGTTATTGCAATCGGTGAGAATGTTTATAATTAAGAGTAGTGGTAGCTATATTCTTAAAAACTTAAGATATAATTTTAGAAGTAAGGAAAAAAATAGGGCCAAGTTTAGCGAAAAAATTGCTTTCTGGCAAACTTTTGCCTGAAAGTAAATCAAGACAATATTTATTATTTAAGTGCATAAATAATGTGCTCTAATACTTACCTACACTAATAAGAGTGATATCAACGTAAATGTGCCTACATACCTATATTAATAAATCTATTGAATTATATTTAAAGGGAACAGCAGCTTAGTAAATTTATTTTTACTGAAATGTAATAGCAATAGAAAATTAGTTGATTAACCAATTTTCAATAGCAATACTGTATTTCTAATATCTGTGTTTAATGAAATTAGTCAGGGGGCAATTTTTATAATGATAAGAGCAATTAAAATAGTTTTCGTATATTCACGCTGCTGTTTTGTGTTTCTGCTGTTTGAGATAAAATGTTTTTATGATATTAGTACACTAAGTATTCAATATTTTTGTAGTGTTGTGTTATTAGACAAGGGTACAACTTAGACAATTTAGGGGTACAATGTTATTTAGTTCTCATGTTACTTATTTGACTTAAATTTAGATTATGATGGTATGTAATTTTCAGGTGTTGAATTCTGAAGCAACTTTTGGGACACCATATTTGGTCAACTCTCGCCTCGTAAGATAATTTCCTATAAATGATTTTTTCATTACTACTTTTATAAGTTATTTAGATAAAATTAACTTTTTCGTCAGTGTCAAAATTGGAGCTGTGTGAACTCTAAACTTGGGTTGTCAAATTTTCTGCCACCTCGTGACCTGTACGCTGAAACTCTTAAGTCGTTGCTGCCAACTGGGACATGGCAAGACGTTGCTGACCGGGCTGTGGATTCGTGCTATGGAGTTAGGACTAGAAATTACGTCAGCACTTGTCCGGGACAAGCGTTGCTACATTGCACTGTAGATAATTTGATTGAGGCAAGTATTTCTTTCTATATGCCAACTTTCAATATGCATTTGCAATTACATGTTACTCGTATATTGATTGCAGAACTGTCCTGAAGAGAGCTGGAGAAAAGATGATGGTTGCTATCCGGTTTCATCTTTAGCTGGGACAAAATACATGTTCACACAGAGGTAGCTATTGAGGAACAACCTTTTACTAAACTTTAAATGTTCTCTATATGTAAAATACTTTTATATTTCAGTCGATATGAGAACCTTGAGAAGAACTTACCAAACGAACGCCGACCTGCCTGGTTTATGAGAAATGTAAGCTATGTTACGTTACATCCCCTATTAATCATTCGATACAGTAAAATTCAAAATTTTTGGGAACTTGGCTGTCGTACTGTCGAGTGCCCAATGCTTAAAAGTTATAAGGTTAGAGAAGATTTAGAGAATTTAACATGACCTCGGAGCTTGCCTTGTCGTATAGTTAGATAGTTAACGAAAAGTTTTTTCTATTTTCAGTATTTTAACTCCAAATGCTGCAATTTACCTCAACTCTTCAATTCGTCTATTTTAACGGAGTGCGGATTTAACCATTTTATGAACTATTATGATCATAAGCCTAGGCTGGATAAAATTGGTGAGAAAACTCATGTCATGGTAAGTTATCTCATAAAATTTTGTCTATGTATATTTTTCTATTGTGTAGTCAAGTTTGCAATCTTGTCGGCTATAATATTGTAATCTGCATAGCTTAGATATTCCTCCTATATGCTATAAACTAATAAATAATAATAAGTATTGACTTTTTGCGCATAATTGTGCATGTATTGTAAAAATCAATAGGTGGCGGAAATTATAAAATCGCTTTTTTTTTATTTGTTTTAGAAACAAGTACCAAATAAACTAAACGCCCCTGAAGTTGTTGATTTTAATAGCGTAAGTTAAAGTTACGGCTATTAATATTTTTTGCATTGTTTTATGGTTTTGTTTTGCATTACAAAATACGTTTCTAGATTCCAGTAACTGAAAAAAGGCCTGATGGATATGGAGATAAATTGCAAGTGGTGTCAATATTTCCCGAGGTAACAAGCATCGTAACCAATCAGCTTTAAAATTAAAGAGTTATAAAATGCATCGCTAATCTCATTTACCGTTTATTTTTAGGACAAAAATCTCGACGTTCTCTCATGCTGCGATATGTCAGACTTCATCGCCCCGTCCTGGCAGTCTGAGTGCGGTTTTGCGCTCAATTGGGCTCCGCAAACGAGACTCGCGGTCGCCGAGAACTTGGCCCCGACCTCTACCGTGCCTCCGACGACCACGAGCGCTCCGTTGAACAAGGATGTCAGAGTCGTGCCTTTGTCTGTGAGTATTGTAAAGTGTGAATTGGTATTATGATTCTAAAGGATCAGTGTTAAGTTACAGGTCGTAACCTAACCTTATGATGTGTA
Source organism: Pyrausta nigrata (assembly GCA_949316185.1). Taxonomy (NCBI): domain Eukaryota; kingdom Metazoa; phylum Arthropoda; class Insecta; order Lepidoptera; family Crambidae; genus Pyrausta; species Pyrausta nigrata. The sequence continues at coordinate 3,073,714 of OX438947.1, forward strand.
TTGTTTCATGTTTTCTTGGTTAATCGTCATTCAACAGCTAATTCACTGGTACATTTTTTTTGTTAGCATAGTAAGTTTCATATAAGTTGATGTATTGATTATTAGTTAGGTATAAAAAAAACCGTCTATTAAAAATTGCATGACGACATTCAACCTAAATCCTGACTAACTTATGAGAAAGCTTCTAGGTACCTCTTGATACTTAGTATCAATAAGTTCAAAAGTTGAAGACTTCAAGAGGCCATCTAGACGGCGACGACGACACTGTTTGAACTAATTTTGATGAAATTTCGCATGCAAAAATAAAGCTGGTTATCGCCCATATTGGGGTGAAGTAGATAGACGTGTAAAGTTTTTGTATCATTAATTTTCCACTTGGAAATAGTGTGTCTAACCGTCAAAACTTAGTCATTCTTTCTAACATTTCCAGTGCGAGAAAGAGAGCTGCATCTTCCGCAAGCTGAAAATCGTGTCGGAATCGGGTTCAGTGGACACGGAGTCGTTTTCGAAGCTTCTAGACAACTTCACAAGCGTCCACCCCTCGTTTGCGAAGGCCAGAGCCAGGGTTCACACGATGTGTATAGCGAGACCCCATGGATACGAAGCAGAATGCGAGATTAATAAGTTGCTAGCGTGTACGTTGGATATACTTTCTGAGGTAAGTTGCTTTACATACCTCATCGCCTCGCATCGCCTCGTACCAATAAACGTTTGTTTACACTGTATTCTATCGCTACGCCTTGTGTTTTGGTTCGCCGCGATTTCGTATCGGCGTGCAGTGGTACAGGCGTAGCAATGACCTTTTGTGCAAGTTTAAATGGCATCGACTTAAGTAATATACAAAAGGTGGACTGTAGTGGACGCCATAATAGCATTATCTTTCATACGTAAAAAAATTGCAAAGATTGATCGACCGTGTCATCCGGTGGGACTCGAACCCAAGACCCTTTGCTATCCGGGCAAATCTAATGAGAATGCGTCGACTGACTCACGTCCTCCGTAGCTCAGTTGGAAAGAGCATTCGCCCGCATAGTGAAATGTGAAAATAAGCGTGATGGCTAGACTCGTAAATACGGACATAGTCTTACGAAGTAGGCCTCTACGATTCGACCGTATCATCCGGTGGGACTAGCCCCCCGCACCTCTGGCGATCGCAGGAGGGTTGCGTACGAACTTGTTGGACAATAAAAGTCGATGTTTCTACAACAGATTATTACAAGCTTTTATTTTATAATGATTTCTCTTTTCCAGAACTGTCCTGGAAGCAAAAATGACCTGTGCAGGTAACCGAATCGAATATGTACTAATTATGAAATTAAGTATTTTTGGAAAGTTACATGGGTCTAATATGACAATTTACTCTTCAGACATTCGAGGCGGAACAATACCATCTGTCAGATAAGCTCATCAAGATACAGGCCAGTAAGTATTTGATTTATTGAGAATATTTGGCTAAAAATCAATAGCTAAAGCGGCCCATCTATAAAATTACGACAACGAATTTCGACACATTTTGACTCGCCTGTTTTTTCACTCTCAAAATTTAGTGAGATGCCTATTCAACATCGGAGAGAGGTGAGGCGCAGTACCAACTGCTTATCTTGCTTTCCGAGTAGGCTTGCCAAGTGTCCCGATTTAATTGGGATGTCCCGGATTTCAGGCCACTGTGTCCCAGGTCCTGACCCGACTGTCCCGATTTTTGAGATCAATTTTTTTCATTTTATTATTCCCGTCAATGTCGCTATTGTTGTTTTCAAAAGTCCCGATTAAATTTTTTCCGTCCTGATTTTTTACCCATTAAATCCCGAAAAATCCATTGGGGAGTTGGCTACCCTATTTCCGTGGTACAGCTGGGTCCTCAAAATCTCAACATGCCTACATTTTTCCTTCAGAAAAACCGTCGCGCAGTCTGCGGTCTACCAAACCTGGTGAGCAGCGAAGTCCTGGCGGAGTGTGGTGTTACCTCAGTCAGTCATACTGAGAACGTGCCTGAGTATAAACCGAAACTGGTCCAGGGTTGGAGGACCTCTAAGTATGCGGTATGTTCAACTTTGTTTTTTGTTATTGTTTATGAAACAATTTGTAAAACCCATTATCAGGAACAGAGTGGCTTCCCTGCTCCATCGCGTGCGAGGTAGTGCCAACAGCATGCTAAAAATGGTGGCTAGCGGAGTGGATTATTCTATTTTAAGGCACTGGATCCGACTTCATGTCTCTGGGGCATGACTTTTGGATTCTGTGCTATTACATTTAATTTTAGTTATTAATTACTTACAGGCTGTATAGGTGCATTGTAATCTGAGTCACAGATTTGTATAATAGTTACTACGTAACAGATAAATATCACTTCATAGAAAATCGTCCATACCTACTTTTATAATAACCTACAATTTTTTTAGCCGTACGCTGCGCACGAAAATATACTCTAAGCATCAAACATTTACGTTATTATTCTTCTGCAGCTGCGCGCGGCCGGCGCGGCGTGTCGGTAATAATATTTAAGTCAGGGTTGCTTCCTTAGATACAAGGCTTTTTTATTTGTAGATTGGCTTAAAGGTTTTACAGTGATCTAGTGTTTTACAAAATGTTTACCTGTGCAAAATTCCCGGTTGTCCTAAAAAAAAAACGGAATAGTACAAACAGTTTTAATAAGTAAATAGTAATGCGGAAAACAAGGGCAAATATGGGATCAAATTCACTTTTTTTTATAAGATTAAAGACGTTATAATTATTTTTATACTTCAGCAATTTGTTTACAAGTTTTAACGAAATTAAATTATACGAGTATTTCGCTCACAAAGATTGATCGACTGTGTCATCCGGTGGAATATGTTGTTCTGGGATAATTGATTTTCAAAAATACATACATAGTTATAAAAAGCATCTGAGGGAACTTTCAGCCTGCCGTAAAATTATGAGGACTATAAAAAGCTTTAAAAATTGCAAACATTCGAGACTCTGATAAGTCCAGAATCTTATTTAAGTCTTAGACTAATTCAGGACTTATATGTTTCTCGCTGCATTTGTACAGTAAATAACCGGATATGTATACCATATTACTTAATTAGTTCGCTTAAAAACGAATCGACCGTAACACAAATAATTCAACATTGCGTACGGGCGTGCCCGACGGTTGTTGGCAACCTACTGATTTACGCACCGACATCGGTGCGCTCAAGAGTAGGCTATTATCGCGCGTAAGTACATCGAGTGAGATATGCCTGTCTGAGTTACAAAAAAAAACGTTGGAACATCTGTCTGGCCAAGTCAGCAGCACCACGTTTAAGCTTATTCTAAATGTTAAAGCGGTTATTCCACCCGCCTAAATTTAGTCGTCCTAACGAAATGATTCAGTAACTTATTTCAGTTAGTGAAATAGCATTAAGAAGCTTAATTCCTACCTAAATGCTATTACACTTATTGACTGAATTTATTTAGGCACTGAATTATTTAAGACGTCATTTAAGCAGGTTAAATAATCGCTTAGCCTTAAAATCGCAACATGGGACTGAAGGTCAAATTCAACCTACCCAACACCTGAAGACGTGACTATGTCGTTGTTGGTTCGACAACAGTGGCTGTTATTTTTAGTGGCAGTCTTTTGAGGGAGCTATTGTTAGGTGCCGTGATGTAAATCTATTTATGATAATATAAGCCTACAAACACTCAAAAATCTAATCATAGACCCTACATCCTCCTACCCTATACCCTATTTTGGGACCAGTTCTATTGTATTCTATTGTAGACTAGTTCTAAGAAAATGCAACTTAGTCTTACCTACTATTTCATGCATTTCCATAATCAGCCGCAGGACTCGTCAACTTTAAACATAGTCCACCCCCACCGATTTCTAAAGTAATCGATAGTCCATCTTGCTACTGAACATCGTTTTCACTATTTATTATTATTCTTTTGCAGTGCAAAGACTCCACACCGCCCACAACTTGCATCATGACAAAGATGGGTGTTCTCAACAAATATGGTTTCATGGACTACTTTAAAATGAAGGATCGCATCAGAACCTTTACGAGCAAGCACCAAGAGTGGTCAGCATTGGTGGATGTGTACATCAATGCTTTCAGTGGCATGCCCATGTATAGGGAGCTTTGTAATTCGCCAAAGAAACTACTGAATGTTGTCGATGCTATGCTTATGGTAAGTAGTTTTGTTGATTTATTACTTATTGTCTTAATGACTGCCTCGTTGGTCTAGTGGTCAGCACGCTGGGTACTATCCACGAGGTCCCGGGTTCGAATCCCGGGTCGGGCCGAAAAGTGTTGGGTTTTTCTGTCTTGAAATAACTCAGACACAGCTTCGGAGTCAGGAAGTTGGTGGGAACACCTCCGTGCCTTGGAAAGCACGTTAAGGCGTTTGTCCTGCGCCTGATCTCTCTACGGTCATGTCGGACTGCCGTCTCACCGAATTATGAGAGTGAAGGAACAGAGAGTGCACCTGTGTATTACGCACACACTTGTGCACTATATCTCTCGCGAAGTCGGCTAATCTCTGTTGAGATTGGCCACTGTAGTGTAGTCGAAATTCTAAGAGGACATTGAACTTAAATTGTAACGTTAAAGGCTGAAGTTTTTGCTACTTGAAACAAATGTAGCATACAGTATAGTGTGATCAGTAGGTTTTGTATCCTTTGCGGCTACTAGATTTTGATTCCATCGTGCAGTGGGCGTCACATCAACCTACTCTGACCTGTCAAATTTCTGCAACCATATTTCAACCTTATGTTGACTAGCGATGGGCGATTATTACTAAATTAATCGAATTATTCGAATGATCTCTGTAATCGAATGTATTCGATAAGCAACCGCAGTCATTCGATTATTCTTCGATTATGTGGCGAGCAATACCAAAGCGCGCGGTGTGCAGGCCGTACTACTAGAGATTATATAATAGTTACTATGTAACAGATAAATCACTCCAAGGAAAATCGTCCATACCTACTCTTATAATAGCCTACAATTTTTTGTCGCACACCGCTGCGCCCAAAAATGTGCTTTAAGTTTCGAACATTACGTTTTTATTTCTCTGCAGCTACGCGACCTTCGAGTGAAACTAATAAAGTCAGGGTTGCCTCTTTAGATACAAGGCCTATTTTATTTGTAGCTTGGTTTGAAATGTTTTACAATGATATAGTGTTTTACAAAATGTTTACGTGCAAAATTTTCGGTTGTCCTGAAAAATAAGTCGAATTCGTGTTTGTACGAATCAGATTGGTTTTTCGGGACAACCGAAAACTGTTTAGTTTTAATAAGTAGTAATGTGAAAAACAAGATCTAAGATGTTGTTCTGTGCTAAATTATTTTCAAAAATGTATTCATACAAAGTTATAAAAGCATCTGTGGGAACTTTCAGTATGCCGTAAAATTATGATGACCTATTAAAATATTTAAAAAGTTCAAACATTCGACTCTGATAAGTCCAGAATTTTATTTAAATCTGAGACTAATTCAGGACATATTATGCTTCTGGTTTCATTTGTACAGAAAATAACAGATTTTAAAATCATATTACTTAGTTAGTTTGCATAAAAACGAATCGACCTTAACAAAAATAATTTAACATTGCGTACGCGCGCGCCTGTTGGTTGTTGGCAGCCTACTGAATTACGCACCGCCGTCGGTGCGCTCGAGAGTAGGCTATTAACGCGCGCAAGTACATTGAGTGAGAGATGCCTGGTACTACTAACTACTAACGAATGAATCGTCATTCGTTGCGTCGATTAATCATTCGGTCCCTATCTGTCCTGTGCGCACAGTCGCGGCAATTAGATCGAATGCATCGAAGGGCCCAGTATAGATTATCATTTGGTTGTCGATTATTATTCGATTTTTTTTTCGAATTACTTATTCGACATTCGATAGATCGAATGGTCGATAATCGATTCATTTGTTTTTTTTTTCCAACAATTGCCCATAGCTAATATTGACCACATAGAGTTCCATATCATTTGAGATATTTGGACAGATTTGGGTAAATTGATGCGGGGCCCACTGTACATATTAAATGTTTTTTTTAATGATTTGAGGTAGAAAGACTACAACTAGGATCAACAATTTTCAGGAACTTACAGATAATCAAAATTGGGAGATGTCTCGTATCTTTAGATTCCTTCCATTTATAAAGTTCTCTTGTAAAGTCAGCCTATATAGATTTCACTGCTGGAAAAAGGCCTCACCTCAACTATGAAGAGGTATGAGCCATATTCCACCACGCAGGCTCAGTGCGGATTGGTGGAGGGGTGTCTGTAAGGCAAGTGACAAAGCTGTTATCAAGCTGCCCTAGGGCCTCGGATTAGGCTTAACGACTAATACCAACAGATATTGTTGTCCGTTCTCTTCTCAGTTCTCTTGTAAAGTGTTAAATTATTGGTTAATGCATACTTACATGACAAATCATCTCTTGCAGACGTGCCCCATCACAAAAAGGAGTAACACACCACAATGTACAGCATTCTTCGCCAACATGATAAACACAGCACCGCTCAACGACAACAAAAACATCACAGAAATCCTTCATCACTACAACCACATGTTTCTACCCTCATCTCAATTTTCACAAAAGGCCGTATACAAACGAACGAATCCGCTATTCGATTTTGGAATACTCGATTCCACCAACGTACCGCCGGTTCAAACATTAGATGTCAAAACAACAAAAAAAATACCAGTTATTTTACCAGTGTATTTGCGATCAAGGAACCAACTTCTTAGAGCCAACACCGCTTCGTCAGGCCCGTACAAAAATGGCATATTCCGAACTTCGCCGTTTTTGCTACATGACAAAATTCCAGCCACTACACCACTTACCATTCGCATGTTTCCTAATATGCCGTAGAATAATAATTTAGGTCAGATACAAGATTTATTCAAATGAAAAGTCGAATGTAGATTACAGATAGACAAATATGATTGAATGAAAAAGTAGTACTAACACACTTTTTAGATATTTGGTATTCTAAGTTGAACTTATTGTAAGATGTTTTCGATCTTTGGAACATTGCTTTCTGTCTTTTTTTGTAAATTGTATATTTTAGATGTATTTTTATTATTTTTGTTACCAAAGTCGTAATTAGGTATACCTATTAAATTAAGCTATTAGAAAATTGAGATGATATTACAAGACACAGGAAGTGTCGGGAAGTAAAAGAGTTTGTAAGCAATATGAAAATTTTATTTAGGTAATTATAGTAATTATGTACTGTCACAGTAACTATTGTACTTATAATACTCCTTAGCCATATACTTTGATACTTAGGTGATTTTAGCATTTTTAATGTCACCAAATTTTATTGTCAGTCTTTATAAAATCGAAATTGTTACACCAGTTTTTTATAAAGTACCTTCAAATGCATTCAACTGAAAACAATATACACAGCTAGCTAGCTGCATGCTTACAGCATTTTTAAATTTGGAAAAAAATATAGAACACACTAAATAATAGTTTATTTCATTGAAGATATTTTTAAAACAACTTTGCTAAAAAGGTCATAAAACATTGTTTCATTACTAATTTAGAACAAACAAACACTAAATAAATAGAATAAACTACATTCCTTTATAATTTTTACATCACCTCATTCAAAACGCACAAAAACTCATATCATGCCTACATAATTCCATTACTCAATATTTTTCCTTAATAACCTGTTGTCTTTAATAAATTAAAATAAAGCAAGGGCGCGGGCACATGAGTTTAACTCAAAAACTTATTATAAAAAGTAATTAATAACAACAAAAATATTTAAATATACATTGCATTGTTTAAAAAATTAAATTTCGTCAAGGCACCAATACTTTTTACGTATTTTGCTATTGTTTTAAACGTAAGTTTAGAAGTAACAAAAAAATTAAAGCATTCCAAATTTTAAATGGCAAGCAATAGTAAAAATTCCTAATTCCGTTAAACAAATCATATTCGAGGCTGAAATAAAATGCATCAGACAATTTACAATGTCAAGATAAAATGTTATAAGTAAAATTAAAACTATTTACATAATAACATATTTCATCACATAACATAGAAGATATCACTATCTGCACAAATAATATAATATAGCGGAAATACATAGTAAAGAACTCAATTATTCAAAATAATATAGAACTTAATGATTAAATGTTAAATATTACAGTGAGGTGCCATTAATGTAATTAAAATATGTCTGAATAAGTATTCAAGTACAGAATAAACTTAAATAATTCATTAAAATCTTGACCAAATCAAATTTATTGAATCAAAATATTATAAAGCTTTTTTGTTACAAAATAATATTATTAAGTTTCCTCTTGTCGTTCGTTCGGACATTATTTGATCATTTACATTGTTTGGTACAAACCGTAATATTATACCGTCTATTTTTGTACATAATCATGTTAATACAAAATAATTTGTACACCATACTCAGAATACTTATTATGTCTATGGCATATTAAGGCTGATAGTGTCAAAATTCCTCATAGACCTATTGTCACCATTTAGACTATGGGACCCTGCATTGATCCTTGTGAGAATCTCCTGTTGCAAGGCTTTTAGCGTTCTTACAGCCGACATGTCCGTGGGTGGGGCTAGTAGTAAGGCTCTTCTGGCGTGGGGTAGAGCTTCGGAGGGCTTGTTGAGGGCGAGGATAGCTCGAGCCATTGCGTATGCGCATTCAAACGCATTCGGGCGCAGTACGGATGCGCGGGCGGCGAAGTCTAAAGCTTCTGATGGTTCCTGCAAATATTTTTGGGCGTTGTATTTATTTATTTTTATTAATTTATTTATTTATACAAATAATACATTTTTGTTAGTAAATAGTGTCTTAAAGCCTATGTTAGGTTTATCTAGACACTACTAGTTCTCTTTATACAATTACAATACGCATGAATGTTATTGAGCCAGCGCGCACAGCTACAGCAGTATTTTAGGGTCAAATAAAATGAGATATTTACAATTACAATTATAGTCCGACCGCTTATCTGAGACATCGCCTGCGGGGTAAAGGGGTGCAGGGGTGCAGGGGTAGACGAGAACGGGGGTCCTGAGCGGTCCTGGCGGCTCGCGCTTGTGATTTGATTAGGTCATAACAATTTTTATTCTTTTCAAAATTTAAATCACCCAATCAAATCCTTGTTCCTCCCCCCGCACCCCTGTACACCAGGCGAGCAGCAGCAGGCGAGGTCTCAGATATGCGGTAAGACTATAGATGAGTATCAGGATAGCAATCGATTTCTTATTTTGGCTTGGTACTGCAGTTCTACAAGCTTCATATCAGCTTATTGCAGTCCACTGCTGGATATAGGCCTTTTCAAGACAGAGCCAATGCAGATCACTGCTGGACATAGACCTCTCCAAGACAGAGCCAACTTTCACGGTCAGTTTACATGATTACGTTTTGATTTTAAACTCACATTCAATTTCCTCTTGCACCTCGACAAATTCAGCAGCAGATGCGTCTTCAGTTGCACAAAGGCGGACACGTGCTCATGAGGCACTGGCTGAGCTCCAGATGTGGTCAGACCTTCGTCACTGATGAGGGTGTTGACCTTCTTCAGAGCGTACTGGTAGCGGTGGGCAGCTTCTGACGGCCTGTTCTTGCGGTACAACATGTTTCCGTCTTCTAATAGTTTGTTTAGCAGTATTTGCCTGGAGAAGAAATACCTTGATATAGTTTCTGATTATACCGACTACAGCTCGTCAAAGTAAACATTGTGACATCTTATGCAGTTGTAATAGGGGTGATTTTGCGAAAAAAATGGATAGTCTCTGGTGCTGACCTCTGTAATATCTGTGCATATCGTTGTTCAGCATAGGGCTTGGATAAGTCGAAATAAAATGTCAACAGAATAAAGTATATGCATGGCGCATGCATTATTATTAAGCAAGGTATGCACTTTAGCCATCAAATAGCGTAGGAGGTAAAAATAAAGAAAGATAAAAAGAAAGAGGAAAGGGCAGAAAAATATCTCTAATGCTGGCTAAAAATATATCGACACTTACATAAATTCTGGTTTGCCTGACGCCATAACCCAAGTAGTGGGACCGAGTTTCGCACCTTTTCTAAGGAAACAGTTGACGACCTGCAAAAAGGATACAGCCGTAAGTAACGCAGCAGATTAAACATATTATTTAGATAATAATATAAGTAGGTAATGCTTTAAATTGTTGTTTCACGCTTGATACTAACATGAACATTCCGCTGGCCAATAGCTCTGTCCAAAGGCCTCAAGCCGCTATGATCCACCTTCTCCAACGAAGCTCCTCTTTCCAGAAGAATCTCCACGAGGTCTGCTGGTCCACCGCAGGCGAGACCCAGGGGAGTCCGACCACTAAGGTCAGGTTGGTCTAGAAAATAGACAAATTGATCAAATTATTATGTTTTATTAAATTATATTCGGATTGGGAAATATTTGAACTAAGTACCACCGTACCACATTTTACCCAATAGTATTTGGTAGTTACAAAATTTTTTTAATTAATCAATAACTATTGCCCAATTTTACTGGATCTAAAGCCTAAAAAAACTATAAACCACTGCGAAATCATGTAAGTTTTGTAGTTTTTGTCATAGAGATAATAATATGCGAAGTTCGTTGTTATTACTATAAATCAAAATTTTATACTATAAAGTGAAACTTACCGATGGAAGCGCCCTTGTCTAAAAGCACTACCATCGTCGGTATTCTTGATCGCAAGCACGCCCAGCCAAGCGGCGAAATTCCATCTGCGTCTACCGCATCAGGGTCTGCACCTATTAAACCATTTACCTTTCGTTATCTTCCTAAATATAACTAACTATCATTACCAAATAAGATAAAAAGTTTATTTTTATCGTTATTGTTGTTATCATCGTCATGTAACTTACCATGATCTAAGAGCATTTCAACAACGTCAGCGTGACCTTCAGCTGCTGCTAACGTCAGAGGGTTCTTTCCCCCTGAACCCATTACATCGGCACCTGAATCCAATAGTCTTAAAACTAGCGCTGTTCTGCCATTCTTGGCAGCTAATGCTAAGGGCGACATTTGTCTTGCGTTTAGAGAGTACGGAGTCGCTCCTCGGATGAGAAGAGCATCGGCAATGGCAGCGTTGCCAGTAGAGCATGCCGCTGTTAGTGCTGTCTCTCCTGTTACTGGGCAGATACCGTCGGGCTGGAAAATAAATATACCATTTATGGAAACGCATAAAGAACGAAATATAAAATTTCTGACTCAATATAAAAGTAGGGATATTATTGCGTTTAATAAAGAGCCAAAAAATGCAGAACCCAAGTGTTTTATTTGACCATTAATGTGGTGAGTTGTGTAAGCAGATAATACAGCTGCAGAAATTGACCAATGGAAAAAGACAAAATGATGAATCATAGCTGTAAAACTTCTAACATAACGCTAACTAGGAATATTTGAATGGTGTTGCTGTTGAATGAATACTTACTATTAATTCAGCAGTATCCAACAGATACTCAACGATGTCCAAGTGGCCATTCTGAGCTGCAGCAATCAGAGCATGTCTGGACCCTGGCACCAGTTGTTCAATGTTCTCATCATCGATATCAATGGAATTTCTATCGTCTCTTCCAGTTTGACAACCAAGGAGATAGATCACTGTATCTCTATGTCCGTTTTTCGCTGCGTGCACTAAAGGTGTTTGTTCGGCTGTGTCGGTGTGACTTAATGATGCTCCTGAAAAGAAAAAGTACATTGTAATAGTTATCTTTAAAATACAAATTAAAAGGACTTGTCCATTAATGGTTTTTTATTCGTCAATATTTCTAACCAGAATAAACTAAATAATATATTAAAGAGTTCACAAAAATTTGCCGTTCTGCATAATTACTATATTTTTTAAGGCCTCCGATTAAGAGAAAAATTGAAATTAATTTTTCTCGTTGTCTGTACGAAATTGCACCTTCGCCTATATCAATTAACGCATGAAAAAAAAGTTGACAGCAAAATTGACATTCCATTGACAGTAGTACCTGTTATATAATCTGTGGTAGTACCTGTAGTATTTATCCACCAGTGGAAAGGCAATGGTACATAGCCATACAGCCAGGAAATAGAAGTAAGTGATCAATGGATGATACCTGTTACAAAACATATTTTTTCTCAAAAATGGAGGCGTTTAAAATTCTGCTTTCTATGGTTACGTGTTTCATATTTTTGTAGCTTAAAGATAAATATAGGTGGTTGGTGATATCTTAGAATAAAAAACCAGCCTCTATACAAAAAGAGGACAAGTCCTTTACCACATTATATTGAAGATGACATACCTGCAGCAATAAGTCTTCTTGCAACGTCGACATGTCCTCTTTGGCATGCCAAAGACAAAGCTGTACAACCTTGAGAATTTGTCATTTCTAAGTCTGCTCCAAATTCAATTAATAGACCGACCATTGAGATGATTCCTTGATATGCATACATGCACAGCAAAGGCGCATTTCCTAAACATTCTGTGATCTGATTCGGAGATCCGCCAGCTAAGAGCATAAGCCGAGAAACTTTCACGTTTGGAGTGTAAATATTCCTCAAATTAGCAATAGCCTCACCAACATTCGCCGAACTTGTAGCCACCATCATTGCTTGTAAATCTCTCGGACACAAACCTAGTTGGGCAGGTCCGAGATTTCTGTACATGTGGGCTTTCAGTATGTGATGTCCTAATTCCATTGTCTTCTCTGAATCTAATGGCGCTTGTACTCTGGATAATCTGTAAGCTATTCCACAATGCCCTGCTCTCAAGTCACACAGGAATTTGGAACTTTCATTATCGTCTCTCCTAATCAACCATTCCCTGAACGACGGATGGAAAAACATGTACGTATTGTCGATTCTCTTTACTAAGAATTCGCTGAGGCTTTCGAATCTATCACAGAATTCGTCCCACGGTAGAAATGTGTTTACTAATAATGAGTTTACTGAATAGTAAATCTCCACTAAAGTCAACGGATAGAGAGCAGCTAAGCACACGCTCAAGATATGCGTGATTTTCTCAAACGATTGTACTGTTGGGAACCGCAAATTGAACTGTAGTAAGAATATCTGTGCCAGTGATATCGGAACTACTTTGTAATTCGTCGACTTCACAACAATATGACTCCTTTCTAATAAATCTAGAATTAATTTCAGGAACAAGAACGAGCCCTGGCTCAAATGTAGCACGTACTGTGCGAATTTTAACACTGAGTTGTGAACTCCTTCTGATTTCCCCGTGGAGCATTTGATGTTCGTTTCTATAATAGGTGCAGCTTGTACTCTTGTGTTGAAGTACTCAAGTAGATCTTTATTGACGTTATCTGACTCGTCAAGGCTTAATCTTGTGTATGGCAGCTGTTTCGTTAGTTCTAAGAATTGTGTTCTAACTGTAGCTACGACTTTGAGCCACGAAGGCATTTCAGCTATGTGTCTTGCTATGAACGATGCGATGGTGTAGCCGTGATCTGGCCTGTGGTATTCTGCTTCACAGAGGCCATCAACTAGAATAATGCTGTTGCCTGTGTCTATGCTTCCATTTTTCCTCAAAATGTTCAAGGGTTCAATGATTCCTCTCATGAAGGCCAAGTCTGGATCAGCGATGCATTCTTTGAGTGAAAGACACGCCAGCAAATGTGGTTCACTGAGGAGGTATTCTCTGTATGCTTGTAGCCTGGGGGCCTGGCATAGTTGAGCTGCTAATGAATGGACGAATTCACCTACGAGGCAAGTGCTGTTATTGTCAGCCTGAAACAAAATCAAAATAACAATCAAAACTGTATTTGGTCGGGGAACTTCTCCAACTCCCTACATGTGTAAGTGTTACAAACTAGTTGATTGAATGAAGAAATTGACGTTAAGACAGTGTCGTAACTCTTACTTGGCAAAAATGATAAGCGACGACATGTGATGCTAACTGAGTGAACATCCCTGCAGTCAACTCCTCAGGAAGTAATTCCCGTACATCAGATTGTTCTCTGAGCTCTTCATATTCGTAATTCCTCTTTCGTCCGAAGCAAGAGTATTCCACCAACTGCAATATCAGTGCTGTTTTGCCTGTGCCTGGACACCCTGAGATCATAATACCTGAAAAGAAGATTTTTCAGTTTTAAAATAGTTTGAAAAAAAATTACCATACTTAATGAGTTTTTTAATTATAAATTACCTGAAGAACTAGACTCTAGAGCTTTCTCCATGTCTCTCATGAGCCATTGCCGTCCTGAGAAGAAACTTTGGTTGTCGGTGGATGGTACTTCGAAGAATAATGGTCGTAACGTCAGTTGTGGCGCTGGGTGCACTGAAAAAAAATTGGGTTTATAAAGACGTATAATTCAAATGAAACCATTGATTAAAGGTTTAAAATTTACAGTGTCTTTATTTAAAAAAAACTTATCTATGAAGTCGTACTATAGGTTTGAGAACTTTTTGCAAATAAGTTCAAAGACTAGTTCCGAGATCCGCAATATCGTCATTTACTGTACCAAACCGTAATAGGATATCATTAACAGCGATAAATAAAATATATAGTTCGCTGCAACAGCTCTCATTCATGAATATTTCACAAGTTACTCGCCAAAAGTAATTATTAATTTCTGTCACTGTCAACCATATTTAACTCCCAAACGACTTAAACAGGTAGGACTTGGTACCACTTGGAATATTTTTTCTACAAAACAGGGTCGCGATTTCAATTTGCAATATCACGCAATCTCGCTTTTGCGCAAAATTCTGGCTTGTTTACTGCCTGAATTCGTTAAAATGATCAGATAAAATTCCTCGTTTCTAGTTTAGCTGTTAAACCTTGTGTCACATTACGTGTTAGTAGGTTGTGATGAGGATAATAGTCTATTTTCATTGTCGGTACTATTATTATTGCTGTTTGTAAGTTTAATCTGATGTTGAAACACTCGTAAAGGTTATTGACGATTAAGTATGTATGTTTATTTTTTTTAAACTAGTGTTGAATTCTATTACATTATTATTTTCTATATTGGGTATATCTTATTACGGAGCTATAAGGATGAAAATCCCTGGTGTTGTTCCCACAGGAAATTACACATTACTGTAACCTATTTTGAAGGCAATAATTTTATTAGACAAGTATGTTTCAAATTAGAAAATTGGTGTTTACCACATTCAAAGTACCGGTCCATTTCGTAAGACTCCTATTATGACAACTTTACTACTAAAAGTAATAAAGCTGTTTAGTTTTAACCGTTAACGGATTAGTGGAGTTGATATCTACATATATTAAATTGTGTGATATTTATTTTTTCTGATCTGGCTTCTTAATATCTCTTTTTCGTTAATTATCGCACATAATATTTAGGGCTCATTGAATTAATGATCACAAATTACCTACCTAATAGTATTTCATGGCTGGTGATAAACTGTAAATACCTTTTTTAATCTCCGAAGATGAAGATGACTGCTTGCTGCTGACCCTTGCTGACCGTCTTGCAGCTGTTTTTCTGGTCTTGAAGAATCCGCTTGACATTCGAGTCAGCTCTTCGGATCTGCCACCTTGTAGAGCTGTGGAAATTGTATTGATGCATTACGAAGTACATTATTATGATCCTGTGCTAAACTAAAGCCTGTGTACGTCTCACTGCTGGGCACAGGCATCACTGAAGAAGTAAGCAAAATTCTACCGCGGGCTCAGTATATTGGTGGAAGAGTAAGGCATCAATTAAGAAGTAAGCCAAATGCTCAGTATGCATGCTCACTAAGCATATTTTGGCCATTGCTCAGTATATGACGTCATGTCCAATATTATAAAAGCCACCCTAGATAAGGAGGTCAGAGATGACTAGGCTAAGCGACTAATATCTTAAAATATTAGCTGAGACCAACAGTCCTGACGTGCTTACTAAAGCTCGGATGATGCTATGAATTTAAAATTACCTAATCCAAAAGAAATCATAACCTCACTAGAACTTTACAAACGGTATCAGACTGTTATACTCGTATGTATTTTCATCATACACATTACAAGAAGCAACAGGAAATTATTTTATGGTTGGAAGATTAAATGTTAAGTCGACTTGCATTAACATTATTAATTTCTGCATCATATCTGTTTTCATATTCTTGCTTTTAATGGATAAGTAATGATGCTACCATTAGTCTTATGGCCATTAAAGTTATGATCTTGAAAATAATAAAATCAAGTTACCTACTGTTTTATTCAGACAAACAGCTCCAGCAAAAGCAATTATTACTATAAAGTTATTTGAATTCAAATACGAGTAAGTCTCTGATTTTTCCACAGTCAGCTACATATCTTTACTTAGGTATTTTCTGATGATAATGTGTGTTG
This sequence comes from Pyrausta nigrata, assembly GCA_949316185.1. Classification (NCBI taxonomy): domain Eukaryota; kingdom Metazoa; phylum Arthropoda; class Insecta; order Lepidoptera; family Crambidae; genus Pyrausta; species Pyrausta nigrata. Next base: position 3,089,995 of record OX438947.1, read on the forward strand.
CCACAATAATACCTTCAACTCGTGATTCATTGGTCGCGTGACAAACGGGAGTTTTCCCACCATTGCAACTCCTAAACAAGTATCGACAGATTGACCGCAATGAAAACCCCAACCAGTGAACCTATCTTGATGAAGAAGAAACTGTTTTGGGAAAGTGGCAGTCACAAGTTACTTAAACTTACTATTGACAGAATGCCTCCTACTCCCAGGGCTGGACGATGAGCAGTTGCTAGCCGCAGAGAGTGACATAGAAGCGAGGGAACCAAGGGAATCTCGCCCTAACGGCGTGGCGGCCTCCACCTCTGATGAGCCGGTTAGCGTTGACACCTGGAACATATTGTGGTATGAGATGCAGCTGAAGTAGAAAGTGTACAATTTTATTAGTCTTAAAAGTAAGTGCCTAAAGCTTGTTTGGTTCCTAGCTACTTAAGACAAAGTGAGTTACTTCTGAAGGCGTCTCAACGAAGTGATTAAGTGCGGAAGTTGTAGTTACTTGTCAATTTAGTTGAGTGTTTTCAAAATCGATTTGCTGACGAGTAAAATTCTGAACAGAGTATGCGGGATGCTGATTTAACAGTAATGTTTAAAATTTCGCTAACCGAGTTAGTATTGTATGAAACGAGCGTTACGTTTCAAGCTAAGCGAGCACGGCTTAAGCGCTACGCTTGTCACCGACCAGTAGCCGCATATTATACTTAGACTATGTAGAGACCTCATGTATACATCTTTCTACTAAACACAATAAGGAACTTACGGGGCTAGTATTGTGCGAAGCCAGCGTATGTGCATCGAGCGAAGCGAGCGAGGTGCAGCTGTCTCTAGCTTTATTTCTAGCGCCGCGCCGCTCGCCAAGCAGCAACCCGAGCCGCATGTACAGATCGTTCTGTCTTCGCGACTCGTAGCCTTGTTTGATGTGGCCACCTTCATCGTCTGGAAGGAAAAAAACAAATCAGAAAAAGTTTGTCGGATGGTCTTATAATACATGCGAGTTACTTGGTTTGGAAAAAACATCTCATCTGTACCAAAGCCTTAAAGGCACGGGTACCAGTATATTTGGGAATTTGGTAGTATCTCGATAGATTTATCGGGCTGTTTGACAAGATTACAACCGTAAATCTGTAACTAGTGATTTTAGGGGACCCTTGATTCCAGTACAAGACTGATGATGCATAAACAAAATTATAAAAACACTTAGCTAAGTATACTTAAATTAAAAACTAAAAATATTAAATCAATTAAAACACACATCAAAATGAAAGTAGATATTTACAAACAAAAAAAGTATAAATTTTCATGCATATTCACAGTCATGCGCAAAAATCACACAACATTTCAAAATTAGCACCACAATAAATTTTCTTACACTCAAAAACATAGCTTAATATATAAAAACTGCAAAAACACATCTGTAAAGTTTATAATTTGTCTAATTTTAAAGATTATACAGTACCGAAACGGACACGGCTTTATAATAAAGTGATTTTCTTGCTCCAGATTTTGACGAACATTGTTTGTTTTTTCTCTATCGTTTTTAGCTAAACCCATTGCATTAACAGAAGTTCTAGGTGTAAACTACACGATGTCATTAAATCATTCTAGATCAATTTCATAAAAGTCCTGTTTCACTCATTCAAACTTTTCATACTGCAAAGGGTTTTTGGTTCCATACGAGTAAAATATTCGCGATTAAGATACTAGTACAAAAGCCTCAAACCGCTGCAATCATAGGGGACGCAAAAAACTTTCCCGTCATTTCAAAAACCATAACTAACTGCTGAGAGTTAATGTCTCAACTCAACTGCTCGGGAAAGGTCTTGTTTTCATCATTACCCTTCTAATGTCAATTCCCATTAACATCGTATCAGAACCCATTCCCACAATTGGTATTAAAATGTAATCTTCCACCGTGTAAAGTTCTTGTATGAAATTCTATTGTACCTCATCAAAAGGCAGGAAGCGATCCTGAGCTTTAACCGATTAAATCGAGACAGTTTTTGTGGAAACATTGTCGATACAGAAAGCTAGACTTGGTTCGGATAGGCCATTGGTTACTAACCGGGGGGTAATTCACCTGCGGGAGTAAAACTAGTATCTTGGTACATTTCGTTATCATCCAGTAAAAATAATATTTAATTTTAACAAAAATAACGCTTGCTTTGATCGTGCTTTACTTAATTATTAGGTCCTCAATTGAGCCTCGATGGAGATGAAACCTCTCATCGCCAGTCTGCCCGTAACCACGGTCTATACAATTGGGCTGAAGAAACGTCGGGATAAGAAGCAAAGTGCTTATATAGCTTATATAGCTAGCTTATAAGCACGTTGCGTAAATTCTATTATAATGATAGGCCCTTAATGTCTCACTGCTTTGTTACTTTTCCTACTTCTGCAATTATGAGCATTCCGTATCGTCCTTTTTGATTCAAATGGTATAGTAGGTAGTCCAGTGTTTACTCTTTGTAATCTAGGACCTTGGTCAGGCGTTAGATTCGATCATGAACATGAGTATCAATTACATTTACAACCAGAACACAATCTTGAAGATGATATCGAAACCACAATAGTTGCAAACAATAAACTTGTGACATGACCAACCGCCAAGGTTTTTGTAGTTGGTAGTAAAGTAACCCAACCCTACAGCTGCAGTTCACATCCCGTGGGAATCATCCGGTTCGGTTCTGCCGCAAAATCAGATGCTTACGATAATCCGACCGGTCGACTAGTGGGTGAGCTTTGGTTAAGAATCATCCTTTAAGGATGTAGTTTAATAACGACTGCCTCGTTGGTCTAATGGTCAGCACGCTGGCTACTGTCTATTCAAACTCGAGAGAGTTTGAATAGGGGTCGGGCCGAAACATGTTTCTGGGGTTTTTTGGCTTAAAATAACTCATAAACAGCTCTGGAGTCAGGAGGTTGGTGTTGTTGTTAACACCCCCGCTCGGAAAGTGTGTTAAGCCGTTAGTCCCGTGCCATATCTAGTCATGTCGGACTGCCGTCTCTACGAACGATGAGAGTGTTAACACCCCCGCTCGGAAAGTGTGTTAAGCCGTTAGTCCCGTGCCTTATCTAGTCATGTCGGACTGCCGTCTCTACGAACGATGAGAGTGAAGGAATAGATAATTTATATATAATAGAAGAATTGTGCACTAGAATATTTCCTATATTTTCCTAGTTGATATCTGTAAGGATTGGCCGCCGTAGCTAAAATTCAGTAGGAGTATATTATTGAATAGCGACATAACAAGATAGTACTTACGAGACAAAAGTAGAATACAGAATTTGAACGACATTTCCAATCTTTAATATGACTTGGTATGGCATGTCGTCATTAGTAATTAATACTTTATGGACATGCGCGAGATTATAGACTCCGAATAATTATGTACACGCTTACAAATTCCTGTGTGCCCATGTAACCACCGTATTTAAAACAAAGTGGTTTTATCACACATTAACATTGGCAAGTGACCGGGTGAAAAACTAGCTCACTTTCATTCTTATTATCATAGAGAAAAGGAATGATATCAGCTTTTGAGATTCCTGCATTTACATTACTGCATCTATGGGAAAAGAAATCTGAATCAAGATGTTGATTACTGCTTAGAATTCTTGTTTTCTCACTTACACATATTTGCATGTTTTTATTTAAAGAAAAAAAAGTGCTCGTTTGAGTCTCAAGCAAGAATTCCTTAAACTACCATCGTATTTCTGAACAAGGTGTGAAGCTCGTTGATATTAGATGATCAGAAATACAAGCTATCTTTAAATCTGACGTGGACTAAGGATTTATTAGATCGACGCTCTTCCTTAGGATATGAAACCGTTAGTGGCAAATGCTTTCTCAGTACTAGCGAAGGTAAAAACTGGCTCATCTCATGTAGACGGATATTACACGAACGCGTATCTTCATAAAAACATGTATTTCCATTGCTAATGAATGACATCCTTCCACCATCTACAAAAGTAATCTCAACTTAGTTTAGCCTTTTATTATCCCATTAACTTAAGTTTACAACTTGCAAGTTTTGTGAATCGGGTTTAGGTTTATTATCTGTGGCATGTATGTCTTCGATCATCTGATCAAATTGCTCCCTCGCAACATCTACTTCGCAAAACATAACAATGACTAGGAATACATCCTCCCACCATTCCAATTGTTTTTCTGGACGTCTGCAAAAACCTGCGTCTCCCACGCTCGGCCTGTCCCGTCTCGCCGGCAATTTAGCTATGTCTAGAAAGCATAGACACCTGACAGAATAGATGCGGCGGAGCGAAAATTTATTAGTTCACCTGTTTATTTATTTGCCCTGATCAAAAATTGTATATGCCTCTTTTCTGTTTTGAGTCAATTAGCTTGCTATGGGTCCCAATTTTGAAATACATACTTCTTAGGAATGTCAAACGTTGAACAACATTACATTGGTTAGATCCCAGTAGCTTAAGCAATTGTGTTATGGAAATCTGAAACAAGGATGGCATAACAACACCCGGACCTTAAACAATATAAAAAATTTGAATTTATATATTGACTCGACCAGGGATGGAACCCGGGACCTCAGAGATGGCGACACCTTGAAAACCGGTGTGCGATCCACTCGGCTACGAATGTCTTTGCTGTCGAGGCCCTTTATATTATCCTACTGATAATGGTGATAGTAATATGATATTAGTGGCCTTTAGCTAAAACATCTTACCCCTAAGACTTTATCACATGATAATTTTAAGTTTTGTTAGCAACGCAATTTTAAGTTTAGTTGGTAACGTGTTACTATACTTAAAATAGTACCTTATATAATCATTTTTATTACCTAAGGAATTTGTTTGCAAGTTTTTACTTGATTAAATTAAATTTCGCTCACAAAAATTGATCGACTGTGTCCTCCGGTGGGACTCGAACCCACGACTCTTCGCTATCCGGGTGAATGGTCTTACCAAATAGTACTTCATATCATTCGCTCACCTCGTTATGCTATTCTGAATCTATGGAACTAAGTTATCTATGCTAGAAAGCCAACATTTTACAATTACCCTGGAAACTGGCGCCGGTCGCCACGCTACTGGTTCCGTAGCTTTAGAAAATAGATATAATAACACGTTTATTCATATCTTGGATAATTTGTGACGACGGTGATGTGTTTGTGTGATGGCTGTGTTTTAATTTGCGTTAAGTTATGGATTTCTTTTCAGTGCCATTTATTTTTTGTGAAACCCTAAAACATTTTCAGTATTGGTATTATTACTACAGGATAATAATGACACTTTTTCCGTTCGCAAAATATGCTTGTGCTCATCACACTGATTAAACAAAGATTTGCCCCTTCCGGGATTCGAACCCACCTCTGGTTTTGCATTACGGAGCGCGAACCACTACACCAAGACGGTCGTCAACGTCTGGTATGGTTTGGTCGTCTGTAACTTCGCGGTAACAAAATTTCATTTAAATTATGTAATCAATCATAATCTAAAAATTGAAAAAAAATATATGTTTCTATCGTTCTGCAAGTCTTTCGTTTTTTGGAATAACGTTCCGAACCTAAGTTCTTATTAATTATACTTAACCACATATTAATTCGAGTAAATAAATCAACAATACAGTCAGTAAGTGGCAAGATGCATCACAGGATCGTGTGCTTTTAAAAGGACAATTTCCACACCGAAGTCGTTGATCATTTTGCAATTGCCAACCTTTGCGGGTTGCATACGTTAATGGGAACCCACGATTCTCACTAGGGGCCTAATTCTCACGCCTTCGATAATATATCACATACGATATTTATCGAAAAAACATGGCGGATATCACAACATTTAGATGATACGTATCCTCGAAGTATAAAAATGTCGGATATTTATATCCGCCATGTTTTTCGATAGATATTGTATGTGATATCGAAGGCGCGAGAATTGGGCCCCAGGGGTGTTAATCTTGGCAAGTTCGAGTTACGATCACAATCGAATCGCCGTCGATAATCAATGACTTGGTACTCTGCAAATCGATTCGCCAATCGAATAGTGAACTACTTGAAATCGAAAACCGCTGTTACATCCTTTCAACCGACATTATCGACATCGAGTTTGAGCTAATGTTTAACGGATCACCATTTTAGGTCGATCTAGCCTCGATTCTCACTTCGATTCGATTGAGTAGGGAGTAGGTACCCTGTTCACCGATCGGGTTAGAACAAAGTTCACAGCACATTTGGCCATGACTATGACAGTGCTATACACGCATTGTAGTCAATGAATTGGAAATGTCACCACGACTAGTTTTGCAGTAATTTTCCCTTAGGTTTTGTGCTAAATTGGACTTTCATTGTTTGGAATAGATGTTATGTTTGGGCACAGTTCAAAGAAGACGGCTAACAAAAAGATGGTTAATATTGTTTTGCAAAAATTATGTTTAAATAGAAAAAATAGTCTTGGTCATAGAGTATATTTAGAAACAATTTTAACGTTTGCCTTAAAATATAATTTTTTGGCTATTTTAATTTGGTTTTTCACACATATTCTTGTAGTCGAAATTAAGTTTATTTCGGCTGCTTTAGATTACTCTTTAGAATGCATGGTTATATTTAGACATGTAAAGGAAACCTGTTCTTAGTTGCCTAATCATCAAAGCAGTTCAAGAATAGACTGTATTTATTGCAACGTCTGTATCTACAACTGGCGTTAACTTATTTACCTTGATTAATTTAACGCCAGTGATGAGAGCTAAGTTTTCAATATTCAGATATGAAATATAAGTCAAAGTACTGCACGACTGATTTAAAAATTTCTTTACTTCACCTGTGGCACTTCTTATTGAATGACAGTTTAAATAAGTCCCTGTAATGTGTAGGTATTAACTCAACCATTTACTTTATATCGATACTTAAAAAATCGGCCCTAAGTGTCATTATTTTCGAATCCAGAGGCCCAATTCTCGCGCCTTCGATATTATATCACATACGATATTTATTGAATAATAATAATAATTTATTTATTTGCAGATAACGTAGATCCATAACATCCCACTAATATTATAAATGCGAAAGTTTGTGAGTGTGTATGTTTGTTACTTCTTCACGCAAAAACTACTGAACGGATATGGATGAAATTTGGCACAGAGATAGATTATAGTTTGGAATAACATATAGAATATATCCCGAAAAAAAAACACAGTTCCTGTAGGATAGAGTAATAGTAGTTTACGCGGGCGAAGTCGCGGGCAACAGCTAGTAGGTAAATAATTTATATTGGTATTAGTAACAAAAGGTACTTAGGGACTATGTTAGTTAAAATTTTATTTTAATTCCAGTTAGTACATGAACCATATTACAATGTTTCAGGTACTGACAGTCAAACCGCTCCGCGAAGGCTTTGAGGATGCTGTTGCCGCTAGCCCTTACCCTGCACACCTGGGATGCGCAACGCTTGCGCATGGTTGCATAGAAGCAGTCCACACGCCCCTCGGCGAACATCCCCGATGCGTTACAGGAGCGAGGCAGCCCCAAAAGCACCCTGAAAGCATTATTGTATTGCACACGTAGTGCACTGTACTGTTTGCACGAGAAACTCATCCACAGACTGCTCGTGTAGAACGATGTACAAAAAGCCCTGAAGAGTGACTGTTACCTTGACATCTCTGGAACAGCGAGTGAATCTGCGGGCTAACATATTAGCACGAACAGACAGTGCCCTACGCTCTCTCTCTATGTCTTCATCGTCTTTCAAGTCCAAGGTCACTATATGTCCAAGGTATTTAAATTTTTGAACTCTATTTATATAATGGCAGATATCACATAATTTTGTGATATCTGCCATGTTTTTATCGATAAATATCGTGTGCGACATAATATCGATGCCGTGATAATTGGTTTCCAGGCCACATTTCCCGCTCCGACTAGATTGGTTCAATTTGGGATGTGGTAATGGTGGGTAATGGGTACTCAGTGTCACCAGTCGCCACGGATGGATGGACGAACATTGTCAAGGTTGAGCTACCAGTGAATGTTTGTTGAATAGTCGACTTCAATTGAATTTAAAATAGGATCATTGAATTTTGATTAACGTCTGTGTAGGTCTATTTTGTTTAGCTTTTTGGGGTTTTAAACAATGTGTGTTAAAAACTCTGTTATGAAGCTTTAGAAGTTATATTTGTTAATGTCGTTGTATTGTAAAATCCGTGACTTTATAATTTATCGTCATCAGTTTACAGTGAGACAAAACACCAACTAACATTGGAAATATACCATATAACTAACATAGCCATAGACTTTTCAAATAAAAATAACCATGATTCTAATAAAAGTCTTATGGTTTGGGTGATAAAGCCGCTTATTTGCATTTATAATCCCCACACAGGATGTAAGGAACTACACTGGCTTGCAAAAGTAATTAACACGCTCTTCAAATTGAGATAACTCAAGAATAAGCAAAAAAATTTGTGATGAAGTAAAAAGTGTCAGAAAGGAAAATTTTATCTTTTAAATAAATATTACTAGCGTATGTTATTTTATTACTATCTTTATTTAGTTTTATTATTGACTGGCTGGCTCTTATAATTTACAGGTAATCATACAACTCAAATATAGCAAATATCTTTAGTAGGTGCATTATTGTTCTATGCCCTGAAAGCAATTCTGGCATGTCAGGAAACTCCTACGCAAGCTTGCGTGTGGGCGTCTCTATTCCACTTTATGACCGTGTGAAGACTTTTTTACCGTCTTAATTAGGTAGGTTGACCTTTGCTGCAGAATGTTTATGGATCGAACAATAAACCTTAGCTATTTTGATAGTAAAAGGTAAGGCAGACTTCTACGGCGGCCAAACTCAGATTAGACGATTGCGCGAGAGATGTTATAATGTCTTCCTAGCCGAATTTTCGACTACATAAGCTAAACTGCGCGGGTGGTATTATAGTGTAGACAGTGTGTACGCAATACACATGTGCACTCACTGTTCCTTCACTCTCTAGTTTGGTGAGACGGCAGTCCGACATGACCGGAGAAAGATCAGCAGGCGCAGCAGGACCAACGGCTTAAACGTACTTTCCGAGGCACGTGGGTGTAAACACCACCAATTACCTGACTCCCAACAATTTCGGAGTTATTTTAAAACAGAAAACACAGAAATAAAATCTAGTTTGACCCGGGTTTCAAATCCGGGATCTTTTGGACTGAACGCTGGCTTGTTCTGACCACTAGACCAAAAAAACAAATGATAGTGCATTTAAAAAGAGGTAGATGGTTCATTAGAGCGGAAATTGATTGTTTTAAAATTGAGTAAATTGTTCAACTTTGCGTTCAAATCTATTTTTTCTTAATCTGTATTTGCTCTTCGTCTAAACTGTCACAAAGAGGTTACTTTGTGGGCATATCTCCTTAACTTGTAAATAAAAAAAAACGATCCCTTCATTTGTCGAGCTTCACCGATCGCTATCCGATCGTATCTTCTCACGGTTGCCCCGCCCGGAAGTGGTCGCCCAAGGTATCGGTAGTACAGCGGCAGCACGTCAGCTTACCCAATTGAACTACAAAAACAGCTTTTATTACGTAAGGAATAAAGGCGGTCTCAAGATCAAGTGGGGTAGTCTATCGTGCGGCCGAGTGTCCAACTTTGTGGTGTCGGCTTGCGACGGTAATCGCTACCGGTCGTTAAGTTTTGTGAAGTGATAAGACAGGCATGAAGGTGGGAATGACGATTGACAACCTCGGTGGTATCAATGAGGTGCCGGGTTCGATCTCCGGTCGGGCCAATAATCCATATGTCTCGGATCTGGGTGTTGTGGTACCATTACATATCACAAGTGATTTGGCTACTCACTTTAGGACTAGAGAAATGTAAGACCCACTAGCGCACGTCTGGATTAGCTAATCCGGACTTGTTCAAGGCCCATTATCTTAGTTGAAAGCCCACTTGCGCATGTTTGAACTCAGGTTATAGGCCTTTAACAACCCCGTATTAGCTAATCGGGACGTGCGCAAGTAGGCCTAAGTGATGTTATCAAATATTTATTTATTTTAAGCCTTTGACTGCCACGAAATACAACACACAATAGAAAAATACGAAACACACGAAACACAATAGAAAAACATCGTTTGGGGGTCACCGGTGACCACCATGGCGCTCAATGTGTTAATGGTTATGATAATGAGCTGATTTTAATCTTTGTTTGCCAAAGTCTACTACGAAAAACGAAATCCGACAAAACGATAATCGTTTTTCATTTTGCTTACTACGAAACGCTTCGCATCCGCTATCGGAGACGAAGTTCGTTGTTTGACGTTTTGTATCGAAAATGCTACCACGAAACAACAACTGACAGACGATAGATCGTTTTTTGACGTAAAGTGTTTCGGAAATTAACCTCAAATTATACGATAGCCCTCCACGTATCGTTTTGGGCTTATGTTGCCCATTTCTTTCTAACTGAAGGGAAAATATGGAAGAAATGATGGAGAGAAGGAGATATCTGGGGCTCCTTCGTCAGAATTTTATACGAAATATTCCAGACGATGAAGATTTTAAATAAAAACATGATAATTACAAATCCATATAATTTATTTATTTTATCACACGGTCTCCAGAAGAGCTAACTTTGAATATTTTACTATGTTACAACATGAGATTCAGGATATCCTCTTGGAGAATAATAATGATCCTAGTAGATCTTACGAAGCTTCATTAGACTTAGGGCGTCCCAATTTGATCAAGGCCCATGGTTAATAAGGTAATGGTCATAATAACCTGTAATAAGAAGCAATAACTTTTATAAAAAAACTACTACCTTTAATCCAATAAATAACATTTTCCATTTGACGAAATATAAAAATATCAATAGTTGTATGATACACTAAAAACCAAATATTTACCTAGTTTACCAATAAGTATTGATTATTAGACGCAGTTAACAAATTAGGTAGGTACAAAGCAATGTTTAAGCATAATTTGTTACTTATAAAGGCAAGATTTTTAATTATGTTTTTCCTTTGATTTTAAATCAACAAACAAACGTCACTGTCAGACAGATGACAGACAATAGTCTACCACCAATTTATTTTTAAAATTGGTATTAGGTTTTGACTACAGGTTTTTCAGCCATCAAAGTCATTCTCAATGAAAAAGCTTTCTTTTAAATATTGATTAAGTTTGAATAATAGTTGTTATCACACTTGAAGATAAAGATGTAACGCTTGTTTTAAGTAATTAAACAAGGAAATACACATTTATTGTTTATTTTATTATTATTTACGGTTTTCCGAGAAAAAAGAGGTAAATAACATCCATATCATTCATTCACAAAAGTCATCCGAAATAATGTCTATGGATCCGATTGAAGCAACAAAATCCGAAACCGTTTTATAGTAAGTCTATCGCTTACGTATCGTCAGTGTGTCGTTTCGTCCGCAACATCGTATTTCGTTTTTCGTAGTAGACCTGACTCCGCCTAGGCAAACCAACGTTTTTGGATACTTTTAGCCTATACGTCCTCACACTATTTCTTTTGGCCACTGTCAACTTATGCAAATAGATGTAAAATGATGTAAGTACTCTACATTTATAGAACAAATAAACTGTATCTGAAAAGCCTCCTTTGTTTACAACATAAAAAATTAAAGCCCACAGTTTACAACAGGAACTTCTTTTTTTTACGATCCTGCGTCTTCCCAAAACACTCGCACTTAACTCTGTCTATCGCCTCTGAATACCTGAAGCTGACCAAATCGTCATGCCATCTCATTAAGATTTTACTAAAGGTTGTATGTACTTTTTGCTCCATAACTTAACAGCTGTTGAACATATCTGATGACGTCATCAATACCCACGGCTGGCGTGACGTCATGTCTAGACTCGAACGGAAATGACCACTTGACAGTTTCGGGTTACAAAATTCATTCATGGTTTGTGAACTCTGTTCACCCGTATAAAAACGTTTTATTATGAGGAGGTGGTAACCCCTCTTAACTCAGTTTTTTGGGGTCTAGAAACAAAATAAGTGTGATTCATCCTTCAAAACTTAAGTTTTTTTAAACTGTGATCGATGTCTGTTTATTTTAAATTTTAAGCTACTTAGCCGGGAGTTTAGCAACACATGTTTAATTTTTAATCAACCAATTTAAGGTTTAGAATTATTTGTCATATTTTGTATGGGAATTCTGTGAAATTAACAGTCAATCGTTTACCGGCTGTTAGAAGTTGGTGAACTCGGGTCTTAATAGTCTGATCCGATTTCGTTTATAAAAGATACCCAAGAATGATACCGATCGGGACGACAATACATCATGACAAAATGTTGAGTTTATAAAGAAGAAGCAAGCTAACATATCTCACTTACGTGCTGATAGTAATTATATTACGAGTAACTATCGCTTTACTTAGCTATCTTTGTCCCCTTCTTAAATTATATTGGCCTAACACTTCAACACAACTTAAGACTGTCACAAACAAAATATGTCACATGGGCATCGCCCACGCAATTGCTATAAAATGATAGTAGCGATAAATAGATCTGATTGTTCTCACACCAATTTCAACATCATTTATGATGGATTATTAGTTGTAAACATCGATTTGCGAAGGTGTCTCACTCCGGTGACAGTGGGCTCAATTCCAATGCGCCCTGTCTAAGATTAAATTTTGGTTCAGTCTTTCTCTTTCTCTGTCAAACAAACTAAAAGAGACAGACTACATCTATTTAGAAAAGTCACATTAAAAAAAACATAAAAAGTCATTTATTTATGTATGTAGGCCCACAGGGGGCACTTATACACGTTACACGATTAAACAGCTAACAGTTGCTAATGAAATTAAAGAATCCATAGACAATTTAGTAGGGATGTAATTCGATGACGACTAATATTAGACGAAAACACGCAAAAACTTGTTAAAATACGTAAGAAATCGCAGCACTTAACTTGACGTTTCTAAATTATTGTAGTCTGTCTGTTTTCGTTTGTTTGGCAGAGAAAGAGAGAGACTGAACCTAAATTTAATCTTAGACAGGGCTCATTGGAATTGAGCCCATTCAGACAATGGAGCGAGGGCGGTTGTCACCTTGACTTGTTTAAATGACAAGACAGAATCGGACCGACCTTCGGCTCCCACTAAGGCTTCGATAAGCCGGGTTACGTGATAAACTAAGTCAACTGCGATATGTTGTTTCATTAAAAATTGGCTGAGTGACAAGCGAAAACGTCTGTAGGGCCGATACTTAAAACTTGAGTTTCGGGACCTTTTAACATGAGCTAAAATATAAACAGTTACGACATCCAATAAATAAGTATTAGAAATTGAAATTTGACTAAGAAAAATATAGATTTAAGACTTAACAATACAAACATCCAACTTATTATGTTACAACACCTTCAATGGAACTTGGCATCACATTTACATATACAATACAGAAAGCTATAATTTTCGATTTTTATCTGGCGATGCGTTCTACAGCAACTTCCTTTATCGACAAAAATGATCTCTCCAACCCACAGATCGATATATGATATGTGATTTTTGTCGTCGCCTTATCTCGATTTAGTGTCGATTGTCCATATATCTTCATCTTAGTCCAATAGAAAATCATGACTCATGCATCGCACATTAGGTGTTTATTCAATCTCGTTGCATATTCAAACGGCTGACAGTCAGATGGAAATTACGAGTCATTATCAGTTTTGTAAGTCCCAATAATGATGCCGATCTGTTAACAGTTATTAAGCGTATAAATGCCAATCCGACTATCACGATGTTCCTAAAAAACTTCAAGCGTTATCTACAAAAAATAAATATTAAACACATATGCGCAACATAACTGGTTTAAAAGCCGTGTATCCGGATCGATTGTGGGTATATGCAAACAGGCAATAAGTAGTGCAAAACTTCGAGCGTTTGTGCCGATGGGATGCCGAGGAATGTGGACTCCATCCATGTTTTCAATTAGGCGAAAACCAGCCTCAAAACAAACTAATCGAATCTCTCATCCGAGGAGGATATTTTTAAAACCAATTTCGAGTTTTATCACCGCGATTTCCTGTTTGGACCTAAATGCTGATGAGGTGAATGTGTATTGACAATTTTGGGAGATTTCAGTGATCGAAATCACATTGTTTTGTTTATTTCTTCGTCGGCGGTAACGAAGTCCACATTCCTATGGCCAATTAAGAGTTTCTCCGTGCCTGTCAACTGGTTGAGCCCCTGTGGTACTGATGCGTGTGCCGACCAAAGCGACCTGATCTTATTGAAGACCAGGCTAGGCCACGCTGCTGTCCTCGGACCTTCTTCTGGTAATCCTGTTGGTGCAGTATCTGATGTAAGAACTCGTCATTCTGTCTCCATTCAACCAAAAGCTGATGATTAAGACTAAGCTAGGTAATTAACAGATAAATTATCAATACAAATCACCAATATTATTCATACAGACAGATAGAAACGTTACAAGTTATCGACATACTAATTACAGCTGTGAGGGGGCATGGGCCGTGGCGAATTGTAACTAATAGATTAAGAAACCCACAGCTGTGACTGTGCTATATATTTCAATCCGCCATCGCGCGGACTAGAATGATATAATTAATGGAAATGAAAACTGTAACAGATGCCAAGATAAAGTTCGCAGTCGGCCTGTCTGCGCGGGCCGCATTGCAAAAGTCTAACGGAGCTATACCTAAGCTAATAAATACGAGCCAGACAACCGGTCCTTTACGGAACCCCTACGTACATCCGGCGGGGCCGCGTGGGCGCGCGACTGTCACTCAACATTATTTACGATGCAAAGATCCTTTCGAAAACATAAAAGAAGCCTATCGGGAAAGTGAGAGGCTCTACTGAATGAGATTTCAGTAATACCGTAGAAGGTATGAATGAAGTGCATTGCGCTCGCTGCAGGCTTACGCAATTGCGATGCAAATGGCGGGTCCACGCGTCGGTAGTTATGCAAATTCGTTGATTGGTACTTACCGGATAGAGGCACGTGGGCTTCGTGCGAGTGCCGTGAGGCGCGGTGGCTGAATGGGCTCCGAAGAGATTTGGGGCTAAGGAAGAATCTTCTTCTGGTGTGAGGCGGTGTGGGGCAGCTCTGCGCTAGGCCGGTGGGTTGCTTCGGCGGTTTCGGCAGCCGCATCGGAGACTGCCACTCCTGGTCCTGTCGTTGGGGCGATGGCGTGTATCTCTCCATGACTTGCCGTCGTCCCTGGCTATTTCTGGCGCAAATCGGGCACGCTTCGTTCCTGAACATGCAGGAATAACAGCGTTCATGTCCGCAGGTGTCGATCAGCTTTCTCTTTTTGCCCTTGTCAAAGGGCATGTTACAACTGGGACAGGTTGTGCCTCCCGTCTCGCTCTCCAGAAGCTGTCGTATCGCGGCCAAGTCTGTAAAGAAAAGAACCAACATTAATGCTGCGTTGATGATTAGTAAATAGCGGTCTGGATGTTGACATTTTCCATCGTTTAGTATGCAAACTGAGTGGTTGTCGCTCCATGCATGGCAATCGATTTACACTCTAACGATCCTTGAAGCTATTATAACGAAGGATAATGATATAATTCATGTTGTACGAGGGAACGGACTGTTATGTTATAACCAATTACACGAATGTGGATGTTGAGATGGAATTTAAAAAAGATTATGGTACAGACGGTCTTTTACGACAGAAAGCGCGCTTGACTAATATTTTCTAGCATCTATTACTAATGTTTGATTAGCACGAATGGTAGCGGAGATATCGAATCGTAAATTAAGTTGTGGCGTTAAGTTGTGTCCCCATGAGCGGCTTTTGTTTAATAAATGCCAGATTTATTATGGACAATCATTATGACTTCTGGGTACATAAGTCTCTGCCATCAAAACTTAAATCAACACTTTCAAATTAAGCGGGTCGTAAATCAAGTGTCAGTAAACTAAGTAATTAAATACGGGAATTGCTTCGCGATACATGGTGAGCGACGGAGATACACTCTTTCTCTGACTTTTATATGGAATAGTGCTGAAAATGAGAAGATTTATCGATAATTTGGTCAACTTAAGAAAAGCAAAATTACTTGTTAACACTAAATTCAATCAATAGTACGCTACTTTCATAGTCGTTATAATGAATTTTATAGTTTATACTTAGACCTAAAACAAACAATGAATATTTGCTTTATTGTCTGGTTGATTGTTTTCTGTTGTCTAATAAAATACTACTAAATTACGTAATTAACACTTTGCACTCAGGATCAATATCACACGATTTATCGACTGCAGCCCGTTTGCTAAACAAAAGGCATTGAACTTGGGGATCTGCTCTAAATTTAGTTCCTTTTGTTAGTTATAGTAAATCCACAGATCTAAACTTGGCTATCCCACATAATAAGGATAAAAACATTTCGTAAAGTCGGATTACTTTAGCCTTAGGGGGTAACATTATTCCGTACATATTATAGCTTTTGTGCTTCACCAGAGCGCCAAGATGACGTATTAGACAGTCTTGTATCAAAAACATTTCAACTACTTACTTATGTCTTGGCGTTTTGGTACAGCCACAACATGGGCAGACAATGTAACACCTTTGGGCTAAAGTAACTCAATTTTATCGATAGTGTTACAACCCTAGCAAGGCGTCGACTACTTGATGCACTCTGTGACAAATAACACGAAGATTGACCGTCGCTTGCGCATTCCGCCGCTCTTTAACTTTTTTTTCCTCTTGTAGACGAGTCATTTATATCAACCATCTGGTTACTTTCGTACTTGTACAGAATAAATAATCAACATACACTGAATAATTATGTTTAACTGCAAAATGTATGAGTTTGTATTCATCACCTCGACTCACAATTAACATACGAACATGATCCATTGGTTTATGTAATATGAGTAAACAAGTTGGCGAATAATTCTTAATTTTATTCCGGTAAATACCTAATTATAAATCAGGCAACGATTCTGCCAAAAATAACTTGGTCGGGCGTAACTTAGTAAGCTAAAATGAAGGCAGGTCTAACAATCTAAGTTTATGCAAGTATTAATTTGCTTTGGTATTTGAAACCGAAGACTTTCCCAACAAAAACATTAATTTGAACGTCGGTAAAGAGAAGAAAGTTGCAAATTGTTTTGAATTAAATTATTAACTCGGTAATTTGTAGCCCCATTTCCAATGTTGCGGATGGCATTGAGATTTTGCTTTTACGAGTCACGATTTTGCTCAAAGTAATGTTAAAATTATGAGTCAGGGTTTATACAATAATATCAGTCTGGTAAAAATCGTGCAGGCTTACTATATTTTGCGTCAGAGCCAACGCAAGGCTGGTTGGAGGCGCCATAACACCGCTTTCCTTTTTTGACCTTTCCAAAAAATACTCGTTTTCGTCAGTTGGTATTGTTTTAAGCCGAGCACTCACTGACGTTTACTTTTTTTATTTAACAATTTACTTCTTTTCCCGCGATTTTATTGAATTCCGGCAGCGATTTCAGTAACTGACTCCAATTTTGCGTCTGTTTAAATTGTTTGTTCCAAAAGTGGCGACTTATCGTCTTTTGTTTTCTTTTTTGTTGTGAGTAAACTCTTACTGGCCAGTATTCTCACAATTAAAACCATAAAATTGAAAAAGTTTCTTTGATGGTCTCAATTTGCGAACACATTTTTATTTATTATTGAGCTTTATCCTTATCTACTATTATAACTTATATGAAGAAGTGAAGACTGATGTAGTCTTGCAAATAACTTTTAGTTGGCAGTAACGTTTACCTTTGATTACGAACCAACACTTTCCTTGATTAAACAAATTACTTTCCACGTATTAAATCTTAGGTTACATGAAGGACTGGCCGGCGAGGCATCAGCATTTTAATGCTCCTTGATAACTGTTGTTCGGCTGTCTTAAATTTATTATGACTTGTGATTAAATAGTTTGTTTAAAACGACCACTTTTCGAGATTGCAAGCCTTTATCATGTGTCATTTACTTGAGTTTCAATAAGAAGTTAAAACTTAATAAGGTATATTTTGAATATTAACTTCAGGGTGTGGAAATACAAAAAAGGCGATTGATTAACGTTCGCAAAATATGAGTTAATAATACCTGATAATACCTTATTATCTTATTCACATCTACCACCCAATGTCACAGACGGATCAGTAATTTTATCAAGGGGTTTAAGAAATTGATATTACATCATAATTGTTACATTGTGTAGCTTATCTATGACTCTACTATATTTTTTAGTTATTTCATAATTATTTGTTTAGTAACTAGTTAACCAGGAGCGAATACTGGTACCTGTTTAACAAGTTTTTAGCTCAATTTCAGCTTGTTTGCCTCCTTCATACACAATTTACATAAACCTTTTAAAATTATTAATTTAGTATCAAAAACATTTAAATTACAATCATGATAAGTATAGACAGTTTCATACGAATAGTAAGCACTATTCTTTGCATAATTTATAATTTAGTGTATCGCTCGCACAAATAGAATGTCTGGCTGGATAGACGCTGACTCACGTCAAATTTGCACTCAGAAAAAAAGCAAATTGACGTACAAATTACACATTCTATTGACTCAAAGGAATTTGCTCCATATGAGCTTGAATTAAGAACGGTGACTTAATAATATGCGTTCACACATAGGTTGGTTCAGCCAAATGGGTCCAACAAAGTATAGGAGGAATCTTGGAGGTAATTTACGGTAAGAAACTCATCAATTTTCGAGTCGTTGATGTTTTTTTGTTTTTACTACGGCTAGACGATTTCGTTTTGTTTTTGCTTAGAACCGGTTATTGAATGCGTAGTAGCTATTTGGTTTTAGCGTCTGAAATAAGGTCAAATGTTTTACTATTTTTACTTGGTCATTAACATCAACCGAATGCGATATAATATTGTTCTCATTAAGATAAGACGATTCTGTCTCTTAGACGTGCAGATATTTTAAGTGTTTTTTTATGTTTTAGCATATATTCCATATTCTTGCATATGTTAACATACTTAATTCGAATGAAACAAAAATGTTACTGAGTTTTAATCCTATTTTTTCTTAGTGTAAACCGGTGATACTTATGTAATTTTAATTATTTTAAATTCAGCAAGTAATAGAATTAAATAATCTCCCTGTATATGCATAGCACTGTGATTCACACTTAAAGATCGACTTCCGATATAAAAACATCCAGAAAAACTATTTTAGCACGCAAAAAGTCGCAACACAAAAAGTCGACAAAAACTTTTAAGTGTAACGTAATTTCTATTGTTTTAAAACGGACCGTATTTTACGATCTTTACTTTTTATTATTATTATTTTCAATTGACGTTGAGTTCTAAAGCAAAGTAGTAAGGTTGAAAATCGTTTGATAGCAGTGGGAAGCGTATGCGCAGGAAATGGCAGGTGCATGAAATGCAACGATTCTGTTGCAACCTTATGGTGGGTTATTGAGCATTGTAAAGTGAAGGTGGCTTTACATTTGTTATCGTAAAGCTACGTTTGTTGAGCGTAGGCAAATATGTTATTTCAAAACAATTTTTCAGTCTTTGACTTCGACGGTATTGAGACACACTGTGCGATGTTCTATAGTAAACTACGGTACCTAACTTTTTTTTGTAAGTCTTTATACGTACCCACCTAGTTTTTTTGACAATGAAATACCACTTTTTAGTTGGAGTACACTTTGCGGCGCTCCTATGCCACAACTAATGACTTTATGAAAAAAATTGTAGGAAGAGCATCAAAATCTATAGGATTACCAATTTTCAAAACTCTCAAACAAAAACTATTTGGTAAAACTACCAAATGACTGTAATGTTTTGGCAATTTTAATAGTTCGGTCCTCCAGTTTCAATGGCGTTTTAAAATTTAAAAAAAAGTATATTTTTTATCATATTATGAATACAGCTCTCTGTCTGAAATATCGAGTTTGTCCTAGTTATAATCATTATTCTACTCGATTACAAGCGAGTCCTTTTAGAATGCCCATGGGCTTACAATCTTAATGTGAGGTCATCAGCTGAGTTAATTACTGCGTTCCATTAATTGCTTTAAGTACTGCATAGGTTATGGCATCATCTACTTTCGACTTGCAACGAGTTCATCGTGAAGTAGTTGTTTTGTTATAATTTTGTTGATCAATTGTTTAACAATGATAAAAAAAGACATTGCATTTTAAGCTCAATAAAAAAGTTGTCAGAATGTATGTGTTGTTAATTAGGCATTTCGATTAGTTTATAATACTTTTTGAAGAACGAAAGCGTTGTTTTAATGTTTCTTTTTTTTCTTCTTTCGTTCCTTGTCAAAGTTGCTGACTTATCTTTTTTTATATTATTGTGCCTGTACATTATACCCGGTAATTTGATTAGCCTTTAAACGTTTTCTTAACTCTTTTATTGGGAAATGGTTTTTATCTATACAGTTCTGAAAAATCTTGAAAGCACGTAAAGTTGGTCTGCAACTACCTATTTTATTTTAAGACCAATGTTAGTTGGTATTACGATCTCCTAGTAAATATTGTGCTGGAACCAATACTGTGGATACAACGTCAATATTGCGCTAATAGCACCTTTACAGCGAAATTATTACAACCCGACGTCCACCTGTTGTTGGCGATAAACCACTGTGCAGTATAGATACAAAATTAGCAATATCCATTTCCCATTAACTTTATGGGGTAATACCACATGTCACAACTTGTTAGAAACTTACCCGATGACTCATTAAAGATGCTATTAATGAAGATTTTATTAGTAAACCAGTACGTAATTATTATTAGAAATTATTATGGATTTAATGCTTCGTTATACCCGTAAACCAGTGGGGTTAATATTGGCAGCGTACTCAAAGTGAATAACTCACAAAGTGCTGTTTCTTCTACAGGCTTGTACCTGAACAAGAGAAGATATAACTTAGAAATAGATAGATAGATACTCTTTATTGCAACCAGAAAACACTTTACAAACATATAATAAAAGAAAAACCATGATGGTAGGTACAATTAGGCGGTCTAATCGCTGGAAGCGATCTCTCCTAGACAACCTTTAGGTAAAGCAGAACACTAGTAATAACAGAAGGGGGTTACGGTGCAAGCTGAAGTTAAAAATAATTAAACTGACGTTAAAAATAAATAAATTAGAAATAGTACTATTTCTGTCCATACGAGTTAATTAATGCTTTTGCTTAATAGGTACAAAACTAGTATCTTTGTTTTCTTTTCCTGGCTACGATTTGAATCGACTGCTTTAGTTTTGAATTGTATGATTTATCTAGTCATGGGTGATTGCAAAACCACCTCTAGTGCAACTCTTTAAAATTCAATTACTCCTTAAACACATGTTTCGGCTTACAGTATTGTACCCAGTTATGTTAAAAAAAAAATGGATCGCCGCAACTGTGAACTGTATTGTGGTATTATTGAAATAAAATAAAATAAATAAGTTATTTTTTGCTAAAATCTTAAAAGGTTTTTCTGTTGTTATATTCCCCAAACCTAGAAATGCAAACATTATTGAGTAGACAATTATTTCCAAAATCGTTACCACTGAAGCAATTATCTCTTAATGGACTTTCCCACGTCGCACCGCCAGCACATCAGACTATACATTTTTTTTGCAAAGCAAATTCGCTCCTATTACAACTGTATACGACTGCCGCGGTGTTTATGATGTGCTGTCATCTGTCATCCATAAATACACTCATATAAGAGCCTAATAATATGAGTGGTTGAGTTGGGTGCATATACGACCCACGTTCTGTCAACTCTTTTCTTGACATGCATCCTACATAAAGGTCAAAAGGTGAATGAACAGATATGTGTGACGTTGTAAAAAATATAAGAAAATTGACTTAGATTTTAAGGGTTTTCTACAATTACTACAAAAATCTCACAAACGTTATTAAGTCAAACAAAAATCTCACAAACGTTATTAAGTCATACGTAAAGTATAGTAGTTACGACTTACGACAGAATACTACTTGCATAAATATTCACTCTTTTCAAGTTCTGAAATTCAACCAATTATTTTGCCATCGATAATAACCGCCACAAAAATGCATATTGTGTTATTAAATCATCAAAAATTATGACATACGTCGTTCTTGATGCAACCCGTCAATGCATTCGGCTGTCTAACTGTGTGGTGCAACCAGCAACAACAAGGGGTCTTACTCTGTGACATATTGTCCGTATTTTTAGACGGATTTATACTCTATCCTTCCTTGTTACTCGTTTTACCACAACAAGAAGAAGGAGTGCAAATGTGCAATGTCTGCCGAAAATATTAGCAACGGAGGACTTATGTAAGAAGTTGTCTGCATTTTCGGGCCTAGGCCTCTTTCTCGCCCACATTCACATTGGGATGTGTAAGTAGGATGACAGGAGTGGAAAATAATAATAATAATGTCCTCCTAGCCGAATTTCGACTACAGCGGCCAATTTTTTAACAGGGATATTATAGTCCACAAGGGTGTCCGCAATACACAGGTGCACTCTCTGTTCCTTCACTCTCATGATTCGGTGATACGGCAGTCCGACATGACCGTAGAGAGATCAGGCGCAGAATCAACGGTTTTAAACGCACTTTCCGAGGCACGGGGGTGTTAACACCACCAACTTCCTGACTCCGGAGTTGCGTCTGAGTTATTTCAAGATTTTCAAGACAGAAAAGCCTAATACATTCGGCCCGACCCTGATTTTGAACCCGGGATCTCGTGGAAAGTACCTAGCTTGCTGACCAATAGAGCAACAAGGCAGTCAAAGTGGAGTGGAAAATGAAACCGTCATTTGCAAAGTAGGACCCAGAACCGTGACAATTGAATCGTCGTGTCTAAAGTAAACGGCTGTTGATACGATCTCTCGCTTTCGCAGTTTCGTAAGCGCATGGGAACCGGTGACTTGTTTTTTTACTGAGGTTTATTTTTCGGGCAATTATTCTGTTTGCTTAACAAATTAGCCATATTCACTGTTCAGACGTTATTTGGAAGCTGACTTATTGTGAAAAGCTTACTGTCTGTTTTGAGTTTAAAAGGCTTTTGACATTTTGTTAGTTAGGTAAAATGTCATGAAAATAAAAAAAGAAACTCTTGGGTTTAAATGAAGTAAAATAAACACATTCGTATTAATCGCAAGGACAATGTTAAAAGATTACAGACTACATCAGCTAATTTTGTATTTTAACAATGTTGAATAAAACTGCGCTCAGGGCTTGCACTATTATAGAAGCAATGACTTAGATATATTTTAACTATCTAATCTACCGCAAAAACTTTCTTCAGTAATCGATTAAAACAATAATTAATCAAGTTTGCATCGAACTAGAGAGACAGAAGAATATTAAATAACTTTTAAAAGAAGTTTTATTACTTTGGGGTTAATAATTATAGACCATTGGCAACCCTACTTAAATCGTGCCAAAGCCTGTTCTGACCTGGTCACCCAGCCAGCATGACTTGTAGTGTTGGTTTAAATGTCATAATTTGCAACTCCACCACGCTTTAGATTCGATAATGGCATTGCGAATTACTTTGAAACTTGCGCCCCTTTGAATTATTAATTGTGGCTACTAGGTGCTTGGGTATTATTTCAATTTAGCTATCACTTAGCGCACGCAAATCGAATTGCTAGTAACGATGATCTTTAGGAGTAGGTATCCGAAGATGCCAGTTACCTTACAGACACCCCTCCACCAATCCGCACTGAGCCCGCGTGGGGCTCGTACCTCCTCATAGTTGAGGTGAGGCCTTTTCCCAGCAGTGGGATATGTATAGGCTGACTTTTACCCGAAGATAGAGAGTGATATTATTATGTCCTCTTAGGCCCACTTGAATACTTGTTCAAGGCCTGTGATCTGGGTTGAAAACCCACTTGCGAAAGTCTGAATTAGCTTATCCGGAAGGTCTACTTGCACCAGTCCGGATTGGCTAATCCAGCATAACGCAAGGCCTATGATCTGAGTTGAAAGCCCATAAGCGCAAGTCCGGATTAGCTGATCCGGACTATGTGGGCCTTAAGGTTAAGGTCTTTACTCCCAGACGCTTTTATTCGATTCTTCTGAATTTTGGAGATAATCCTGATACCGACACCAGTCAACTTAAAATAAGGAAAGGGACGCCTTAAATTATTATACGTACTTAATTTTTGAAAAGTAACGTCACTATTATATCGTGTTTAAGGCCTTCCGTATGTAGGTAGTTACCATCACAATTCCAAGACCTTATGGTACAGTATTTGGCTTCTCTTACCCGGCAAGTTTGGGTTCGTGTCCCCGATGAGGTGAGCAATATAGTATTACATCATTCATATCAGCCACAAAACGTCCACTATAGAACATTGCTGGCCTCCCCCACATTTTACGTACTTAAAATATTTTAAAAGTTCCTGTGATTTCATGATACGTTTTCTTTTAGATCGAATTGAAAGCTATGACAGTAAAACGATTCCATCGCTACAATTTATAAAAGTACCTAACAACGCACTTTGGTGATTATATTTAGCTGTGTTAGGTAATCAATTGACCAGTAAAACGACAGTAAAAAAAATAAATAAATTATTTCAACAAACACACCAATTACCTAGTCCCAAACTAAGCGTGAGCTTGTGCTATGGAGACTAGGATAACGGATAGACATACTTAGGATAACGGATATACATTTATAAACATCCATGACTTAGGTACAAATGCTCGTGCTCATCACAGAAACATTTGCCCCTTGCGGGATTCGAACCCGCAACCGCCTGGTTTAGAAGTCCGTGGCGCGAACCACTACACCAAGACGGTCGCCAAGAAAATAACAAACAACATTCGCAATAACAGCCCCATGGATTTCCTATTGCAAATTAATAAAGTTTTATAACCGGATATCCTGTATTATTAAATGCCTTAGGGCAAAGATGGCTAACGACTCCTTTGTCGGTATCACAAGTACAGTTTGCTTAAAAAATGAAGAGTTTTTTTTCGAAATGGGTTTGCCCATGACTCTAGACTATGCTAGATGTGGCGTAGACAGAGTCGACGGTGGAGCGAGCTCACCTTGAAGAAGCCTGTTCACTCTGACTTTGAAGATTTTGAAACTTTACAACCTTCTTGAATTTAATGATAATTTGTATACTATGTCTATTTAAAGGCATTTATTATGAACCCTAAGGTTCAACTCTTTCAATCAGTCCAGTAGTTTTAGAGCAAACGGCTGTGTCAAAGTGATCCTACATTTTTCCTTTAGATGTACGCAACCTAAAAACGTTTCCAAAAATACAAAAGATGAAACCAAAAAAAGGCTTAAAAATTGTACAGAGAAATTATTGTAAAGAAAATGTATGAAACTCACAAAAGCCATCTAAACATCATGTGACTTTTGCATACATAATATGCTTGGAAGATATTATGTCATTTTGAAGAAAGAAAATACATTTATTAATGAATGGACATCACATAACACACGAAAACAAACAACGTAACGGGCACGGTTATAAAACAAGAAACACAACAAAATTACAATTTATGTGGGTAAGCCAATTTTGCTGGTGAAAGCTAAGTTAACTGTAGATTCAATCTTGTCTAGAGGTCAAGGACAATATCTACTTCATTAAATATAATTCATATATATCTCTACATAGACTCGCAAGAACTTTAGTAGAACCTTCGTTTGAAAACCCTAATAAAGTTGTGTTGTGTTGCCGACTATACAAGGATTCTGCCACTAATTAATTTCGCTAATCACGCGCAGGTGATCGGGTTGTGCACGTCGATCGATTTCCATTTACGATCGAACTATGCGCGCGCATTTATTAGCACGCTTTGTAGAGCTACATTTATTTAAATCGATGATATTTTAATATTTTTTTTACGAATGCATACAGGAATTGAAAACTGAGAAAAAGAGACAACAGCATGCATATATTAAGGCGGCATACTTACGTAAGTAGAGCTGCTAAAGGCAGCATGCATATGTACAGCTACTACGAGTGTCTGAAGGGAGAACTTACGTAACATTTATGTTTTTCTAACAAACGTCAGGAAAGCTATGATAGCTATCAAACTTGCCAAAAACCGGGCAAGTGCGAGTCGGATTCGCGTTCTGAGGGTTTCGTTCAAAGTTTTTTTTCTACGATACAAACCACTTTGCGGTTTTTGGACTTTTTCCTTGCTTGTGCTGTAAGACCTTCCTTCTTGCCCTTCATAATTCTAGATCTATGGAAAGCATAGGTTTCGATTCCCCTGCGAAATGTTAGAAGTTAAGGCTGAGATGGCCGTATCTTTAAATTGCGTTGACTTAGAAGCTTGTTTTTTTTGTCCTCCTAGCCGAATTTTGACTACGGCGGTCTATCCTAACAGAGATTAGCCAACTGCGCGGGACATATTATAGTGCATAAGTGTGTGCGCAATACACAGGTGCACTCTCTTTTCCTTCACTCTCATAATTCGGTGAGACGGCAGTCCGTCATGACCGTAGAGTTGATTTTGCTTAAAGGGACTGCAGGCATTAGCAATTGATGTTAATTTCAACTTGATACTTTTACGTGTCCCTGAGAAAAAGGGGTCTTGACAGACAGACGGACAACAGAGTTATCCTATTATGGTTATTTTTTTCCTTTGAGATACGGCACCCTAACAATTATAGTTTATATATCATGTCTTTGGAATTACAATCTTACTTGCGAGAGCTTTCAATTAGACGGTACGATTGCTAGTAGAACGGTTAAAAATCTTCATGATTAAACCATTTAATTAAATATCTTGAGGCCCTGTTGGGGTAGTGGTTCGCGCTCTGGACTACAAATCTCGCAAGGGACTTATGTTTGTGGAATGACCACGAGCAGTGGATGTCTATAAAAGTATGTCTATCTCTTATTCTAGACGGCATAGCACAAGCTCACGATAAGTTTGTGGCTAGGTGATTGGTTGGTTGGAACAATTATGTTTATTATTATTATTTTATTATTATTAATATTCATGACTAAACTATTCAACTATTTACTAACCACATAGCTTACCGCACGCACTGTATCGATCTCAAACATCGATTGCCTGCGTGCGCGCAGCTGTCCATAGATCACTCGGATGGGAGAGATCGGTCTGTCTGAGACGATTTGCATCTGTCAAAACGCTAACTAGCCAGTTGCATAATGAATTACTTGCGCAATAGGGAAGGTTTACGAATCGGTACCTAAGTACCTAAGTTATAGTTAGGCTATGCTTCCATAAAATAAAGTTATTGTGCTAACTGGAATTCTTATATTGCTGCCAATAAAGAAAACCCGGGCAAGAGCAAGTTAAACTCACGCACTGAAGGTTCTGTACAGGAAAAAGTATTGAATGATTATTACAACGTCTTTCTTAGAAAAAACATCTTGACAGACGTCGTGGACAACAAGTGACCCTATACATAAAATTTCCGGTTTTTCCTATAGAACCCTATTTCCTATAGAAATAGAATATAATAGGGTAAAGTTGGCAGAAATTAAAAAAATTGATGAAAAATAATAAAATTTTGGGATACCGTATTCGAAGCCGATAGTCGATTAAAGTTAAATCTGGTATGACTCTTTTCATCAGTTACAGAGATGTTTCATTGCAAAATAAATACCATTGTTTGTAGAGGAATAAAATAAAAACTGTGAAAGAAACAATAGTGTCCAAAGATACTTCGAAACTAATTAGGTTTTCTCCGCAGTAGGTAAAAAACTCAAAACGTATAATATACCTGATATTAGTATTAGTCCTTTTCCTGATAAATCAATTCCAAATGGAAACATAAAAGCTTGATAATCAGCAGTGAAAGTCGGCAAACCTGTCGCCGACAATATACTCCCGGTGGAACTATAACTGTATCTCAGGGCTGGTTCCGATCGTGACTCAGTTTCAACAGATCCTAGGGCTGCACTAGGGCTGCCTTCGAATACTACTAGAACGTAAAGTATTATTAATATTACGTTGCTCTGTTTCCTATCTCGGGACCATGGGGTCCTGGACCTTTGGAAGCCGTACATAGGGCCAAAGACAACACGTAGAACCCCGTTATTAGACCAACTAAAGTTACAATAATCCTGTCTATGTACAAGTAATAAGAATTTATCAGCATAGGCCCGTTAGCAGACCCACGAAAGATACAATAATCCAGTCTTAAAACAAGTCATAATATTAAAGCTGGCACATCTTTTATAGCACCACACAGCATGCTATGTTTACTGAGATGTTGAAATTTTAGAAAGAATGCATAGATAGGGTTTTTCTCACCACCTAGACGAAGGTAATGATAAAGGACCAGACAAGGTACTTCGACAATATTATAGAGATAACAATGTTTCAAAGTGGACACATAAACTTCGAATAGAAACGCGACGAATCAAACAAAGGTGCGGACAATGATGATGATCTGATTCAGTGCCTATAAATTTTCATTTTAGTTATTTATTACTTACCAATAGAGGCTAAGTGTATTGTCACTAACAAAGGATTTGTGTAATCTGAATTGAAATAAATAATAATAATAATAAATGCTTCGAACGTTGTCAGTAATACTTCCCAACAATATCCCAGCCTAGTCTCAAAAGCCATTTATTTTTGGCAGCCCTGAACGGAATACTATGCTAACTAGAAGCGAGCACATTGTTTAAGCGTTTGGAAAATTCTGCTAAATGTTTATTGTTTTGGTCCGCGTTGTCTACTACGAGCTGCTCGCCTATATCTTCGGCTTCAAATTGAGAGGTCGAACTTGTACATTAAGTAAACGATCTGGAAAGGGCAGGTGTGAAATTTCAGTTTGCATTGTTGGAACTAGCTTATTCTGGTACGTATTCAACTTGAAAAGGAAAAGGAGTTGGATTAAGTACTTATAACCAATTTATGTTTTTCTGCTCAAAATTTGCTATCTGTTTTTTATTTTATATCGTCTTCTTTTTAGTTTCAGTCTAGTCTCTTTTGTTGTTTGGCATTTACTGACTGTAACTTGTTTTGTGAGTCATAAATAATACACCTACAGCTAGATTTTCTGTAGGGGCTTACTCAATTTGCTGATTAATTTTGGTGGCCGATTAAATAGGCATTTGACATGGTCGGGTCTATACACGAAATTGAAATACAAGTATGGATATCATGTTTAGACCCGTCATGCCTAATACATCTTACAATGCAAAGCGAAAGTTTAATGAATCATTTATTACAGGCAGATAAAAAACCAATAATAGTAATTTCATGTTTAAGACTAAGTTCCAATTCAAGAAGTGTCGCGCAGAACTAGTAAAATAGACACACGTTGCTGACATACACATTGTCAAAATGATGGTCTTGTTCTTTTTCTGTACCAAAATGGTCCTAGCTTAACAACCTTGGTACAAATCCTTCGATTTGCTCACAATACTCTAGCGTGAGATGTTAATCTGTCAGGACGTGACGACAGCTCCACCAGTTGCTACATTGGCGTGGAGAGAGATAGCATCGCGATCTGAGGACACTTTGATAGTTTGTGGAGCTTGTTGGGGTTTTAAATGAGCTGATTAATACGAGGAAAAATGTTTTTACCAAACGTACTTTCAACTTCAAAGAGAGGTCATATTTTACTAATATATAACATTATTTTCATCTGAACTTTTGGAGATTGCGTTCGATACTCGGTCCCCTAAATTAAATGACACGGTTTTGAGAAGGTGAATGAAATTTACCATAATAAGGACAAGTAATGGTAAATCTATCATTATTCGCTAGTTGAACGCCTCAAACAAAATTTGCAGCAGAGAGATCATAATCAACCTCTATTTTGGCAAAAATTACAGAACCATAATATTGACGCAGTTTTAGTTTATGATTTTTAACAGAACTAACTCGGGTAGTAGACCTTTAAATAATTGAAAGCGATTCTGTTAAATACCGTAAAGAAGATTTGTGCTAAAAGTACCTTTAAATTCAAAGCAAATGTATGTAGATTCAATTACGTGTGTCGATGCAAAATCGATCTCCGACTAGAATGGGTCTTAGACATCAGTTATCCGCTTTCTACAGGGAGATTCTGATTCGACGTATTTATTATAACCGCAGACCATCGTTCTTGTTGGTAAATTGAAAATTTTGCATTTCTAATTTAAACCATAAACCAGATGTATTCTGAAGGTCCGATAAAGTTTATGAAGCGGTCGAGTTACCTTTGATTGGAGCGGAGTGGACCATTTATTAGAAGTCTTTATATAGAACGGTTTAAAGGATTCAAGGAATACATTTTAATATGAAAATTTAACGGATTGACCCTTAATGATTTTGTAATAATTTAAAAAAATCTTTAGACGAATAATTATGATCGTTTAATAAATTTATTTTTTCTTACATAAGTTTTAAGCTCTATTGTTTGGTTTAGAGAACAATCGAAAAACTGCGAATGCTACAAGCAACTGCAAAAGTCTTTGATCACCCTAATGTTACTAGCCACAAAAGGTATTGAAGGAAGAAAAATCCCAGCAGCTTTCACAAAAAGCAGTTGGACAGGGCAATCTGTGCCGATCCATTCATATATGCATGAGTTTTGTTTAGTGCAGTTTCTCTAATGAGAAGTCTACTTATTTAGTATGAAATAAAGTCTTAAAACTGATGAAGGCATAAGGGACAATAATAAGTGTTGTCGCTGTGTTCATACCACAAACCTAGCTAGTTGTCAAGATAATAATGACTTTAGCAACATTAGCGACCGCAGAGCTTTAATTTCTTTTATCTGTGGAATTGTATTTTATTTCAATTTATTAAAAACTAGTGGTTCCCCGCGACTCCGCCCGCAAGAGTTGGATTTTCCATAATATAAACTTTCATCCCCCATTTCACCCCTTTAATGTTTTTATATCGCGACAAAATGTAGCCTATGTCCTTTCCAGGGTCTCGAACTGTCTCCCAAATTTCATCTCAATCGGTTCATTGGTTTAAGCGTCAAGAGGTAACAGACAGACAGACAGACACACTTTCGCATTTATAATATTAAGTATGGATATACAGATACTTTTTCATAGATGTAATCAGTTTTGGTGGTGGCATAAGTAAATCATAAAAAAAAACTGAATGATTGATATAAACTCTATTTTTTCTGTTACTTAATATTGGATCGTGGTAGTCCGAATTAAAAAGATTTAATTTGATAAGAATATCTCATGAAGATTATAAGCGTATACTTAGGTGTGTGACAGTTCAGGTTTTTCAGGATAGAAGAGTTTACCTGTGAACAAAGAAAATGATACGTTAATAATATTACAAATTAATAAATATCCCCAGCATTGAATAATAGTTAAAGTTACATTTAAACGTAAGAAACGATCAACAAAAGTATAATTAATATTCGCCCAATTTTGCCTGAATATACTTTACTTACTTGTTACATTACCAGACGGTAAAAGCAACAATCAGATTTTTTTTCTGACGATCTTGCTATCGATTAGTTTTCTTTTCTTCATCCGACCAAAACGCCTATCAAATGACGGCATATTCTTAAAACCAGTTAATGAACTGCCGAAGTAGGTTGGTACTGGTGGTGGATAATATAACGTATAGCTAATTAAAATAATAGGCTATTGTAACGAATAGCGCGCGCTACAAAATATTTCAAGAGTTATAATATCCTACCACGTTATAAGTTAGCACAATATTAATTTAGCGGCAGATTTAAAGTAATGACTAGCGTTGGGTTTACTCCCCGGAATATTTCCAACTGTTGGGTTTATTCCCAAATTCGGGGAAAGTATGCGGAATATTTCCAATTCGGCGGGAAAATAGGGAAAATACTCAAAAGTGGACTAAAATTAATAAAATACGAGAATTTAGCTACTGAAACAATGGTTTTACGCCTGTAGCGCACCCTTACATAAAACCATAACAGCGGGAACACGCTAGTTTTGCCTGTTTGTCAGTTTTATTACACCAAACGTAAACTGCATGTTCTAATGCTTAGATTTATCTGAATCTTTTTTCTTTGAGATTCGACGATCCTGTAGTATACTTCCTACTACTGTGTCCACGATGTCGCGAATTGGTGCAGTAATGTAGACGTTTGATAAGGATTGGAGAAATCTCGACATAAACAAACCGGGTCATAGTAAAATCTCTACATTAGAAACGGCAGTTTGGCTTCTGTTAAGTTTGAATATTTGAGGCAAGTGATAATAAAGTTAAATCTTCGTTATTAAAAACAAGAAATTCAGAAAATAAAACGTGTAGGTTTGTTTTCTTCGAGGTGTCTAGGTGAACATACTTTTAAAGTCCCGAGTGTGATAAGTGAGCTATCAACGGAATAGTACCTGTTCTACAGGTCAACCAGGCCACCCTCGCAGTTCTTTACAATTCAATTTCTTATGTAATGACCAATGAATATATAGGACAAATGAAGGCCGAGACTAAAGTAAAACATTATACTAGTGCTAAATTAAAAACTACGAGTCACAAAACGAGTAACTTTGTAGAGTGAAGTAAAGTGAAGTTAAGGTGAAATGTATCGTTACGTGTTGTTTGAGTATCGTGTGTGTGAGTGTGTGTTTGTGTGTGTGTGTGAGAGAGAGAGTGCATGTCCTGCCGGGAGAGCCGTGTGTATGAGAACGAAGCCAGAAAATAGTGATGTGATGTTAGGTTAAAAATTTTAACTTCACAAGTATCGACAGCAAAGTGGAACTGACCTACAACATCATTCCAAGGGGCATAAAATCTGTTCGGTTTCGTCATAGTTCAAAGACTTCAGGTAGTTGGTGACAACTTTCTTACATTTAGAGGGTACATAGCAAAATGTTCGTTTAATTTATTATAAAGGTAAGGACCTAGGAAACAGAAAAAAATGTGCGAGAAAGAAGTTCGCAGAGTGATTTTTGGGCAAACTGAGCCAGTTCGCCTTTTGCCTCTCATCAGCTCAGGGTGATATTTTAATTGAGTGCTTTTGCAAGATAGCCCTGAGGAAGAAAGTTTGCCTTGCAGTAAGCACATCCCAGTCCTTGTGCAGGTTCCACAGTGGGGTAAAGAAAGGGAAGCCCAGCTGCGACCTTGAGTAGAGCTCGTTGCGCCCTTTCCACAGTTAAGAGGTGCGTCTTATCTGCACCACCCCAAACAGAAATACAATATTCTAGTAGAGAGTGACTAAAAATAAACCGTCTTAATTACCCTACGATTAGCGACATTCTTAAGGGATTTAAACACAAAGATGAGTTTGCGCATTCTGACTGCAAGTAATTCAATGTGGGGTTTAAAGCTAAGTGTGTTATCTATTAACACTCCCAGGTATTTAGTGCATTCAGACCGTTGCAACTCTGGGCAAAGACACTCGTTTGGAAGGGATTGACCACAATTATGGGCTATAACACCATAAGTCGAGGATGGTAGATAATTTGACCTCATGGCAAATGGAACATATTTCGTCTTAGCAACGTTGAAGGTTAATACATTATGCCTTAACCAATTAGCAACCCTCCTGAGCGTTGGTCAAAGCTTCGTCTCAGGAGTCCCCAAAGAACAACAACGACGTGTCGTCAGCAAAGGTATACATAGAGCCCTAATAAAGCTGGATCTGAATTATCATCGACCAGTACAAATTGGTGCCCATGGTTAACTCGGAATGGTCTGACAATTCCATCAATAGCAACTGCTTTATACATGCCTGCTGTCATGAAGCCTCGATACGGGATCAAAGGTGTTCCAGCTCCAATCATAATACCACCCTCAAAAGGACACCGATTTCCCGCCTTGCTGAACTGTTCCTGTGGCAGTTCTTTGCCTTTCACAGTCTCCTGGTCTTCTCGAGACATGTACACGTCGGTTATCTGGATGACTACTGATTCGCGATTCGTCAACGAAAAGACAGTTTTGCTAAATGTTTTCTTCTTCATCTTCTTCATTCTGCCGAAGCCTAGCCTACGCCAATCTCTGTCGTTGACGTTGAGAGGCGCTCGCAAAGACCTCTGTGTTCGTAATCCAGCCTGGTGCAAGCAACTCAGAATGTTCTAAGTGCTAACTTCAAGCCCCGAGGCGGCCCGAACTTCTGCTTTTACTTTAGTAGCGTTGATTGTTGGGCACAACATCATCGACATCGTGGGCACAGTAATAGGAATTATACTACAGGATCGTCGAATCTCAAAGAAAAAAAGACTCAGATAAATCTAAGCATTACAACATGCAGTTTACGTTTGGTGTAATAAAACTGACAAACAGGCAAAACTAGCGTGGTCCCGCTGTTATGGTTTTATGTAAGGGTGTGCTACAGGCATAAAACCATTGTTTCAGTAGCTAAATTCTCGTATTTTATTAATTTTAGTCCACTTTTGAGTATTTTCCCGCCGAATTGGAATATTTCCGAATCTTTCCGTTTTTTCCCATACTTTCCCGTATTTTTCTTTTCCATCCCATTTTTTTCTTTCCCTTGCCCATCGCTAGTAATGACGCTAAGCCGGCGCGTGTTGGTGACTAATTAAATAAATTCTTTCAACAAACACACCAATTACCTAGCCTCAAACTAAGCGTGAGCTTGTGCTATGGTGACTAGGATATCGGATAGACATACTTATATACTTTTATAAACATCCATGACTTAGGTACAAATGCCCGTGCTCATCACACAAACATTTGCCCCTTGCGGGATTCGAACCCACAACCGCCTGGTTTAGAAGTCCGGGGCCCGCACCACTACACCAAGACGGTCGTCAATTATAACGTTACAATATAGCTTCGAAAAATAGCGGCTAGAATAATTTGCATATTCTATGTAGCATAACCCAAATATAGCCGTTAAGAACATCGCTAGTTGGTACTAGCTAGTAGCATATTACCACAGATTGTGCGCGATTGTATTCACTAAGCCACATGCATCATTGAGCGATTCATTTCAGTGAAAGCGATGATGTATGATCATTATAGAGCAGGCAATGCATTTCAATAGTTGCTCAACGCTTTTGATGGTTGATCTTATTGTTGGCAATTGTTTTGTTGCTGGAGCAAAAAATATTCTACGGCTTAGGAATTTTACTTATTTTGTTTAATCTTAGATTTAACTCATAATTATTGATAGTTTTCGTAACAGTTTTTTTTATATTTTATCTGCTGACCTGGGAGGTACTTGTGGCGCAGTGGCGGCAGCATTTGGTAGTGATATTAAAGTTAAGCAATCAATGGCGCGGTTGTGATGGTGACCATTCCGACCATTTTACGTGACGTCCAGAACAAGCATCACCGTGTTTCGGAAGGCACGTTAAGCAGTTGTTTCCAGCTAATATCTGTTCATATTAGGGTGTAGCGACATCTTACCACTGTCGCCCACACTAGCAAGCAACTTCAAGACGCGACGCCCTGACTCGGCTCCTACAGGCTAGATGGCGCTGATAGCCCGCTCCATACAACACAAACCGCGATATGTAAGATTTAGCACGAGCTTGACTACATATAGATAAACCAAGACGGTGACCATTGGACCTTGGTCCCCGACCATAACAACCGGTCGGTAGGAAGCGCTTCCCTTTGCCTTCCTAATCCAGTTGCGCCAAAGTGGTGACCCCGACGTGATCTACACTGGAGCGTGGAGCCTCACCGTCGTCATCATCATCGTCGCCTTCTCCCTTGCAAACAGGCACCCAGCCAGCAGCATCCAGCCAGCAGTTCCTAATCCAGTTGCGCCAAAAGTCGTTAAGCCTAGTCAGAGGCCCTAGGGCGGCTTGATAATATCTGACAGTAAGGTTTGTCACTTACCTTACAGACACCCCTCCACCAAT
Source organism: Pyrausta nigrata (assembly GCA_949316185.1). Classification (NCBI taxonomy): domain Eukaryota; kingdom Metazoa; phylum Arthropoda; class Insecta; order Lepidoptera; family Crambidae; genus Pyrausta; species Pyrausta nigrata. The sequence goes on from OX438947.1 coordinate 3,125,626, forward strand.
CCGCACTGAGCCCGCGTGGTGGAGTATGGCTCGTATCTCCTTATAGTTGAGGTAAGGCCTTTGCCCAGAAGTACCTATATAGGTTGCTGACCTACAAACCAAGCACCTGGCCGTGTAACCAATCTTGCGACCTCCGCAATATTGTCATGTTTTACGAAAGTGAATGTGAGTGAATAATGAAAATGTCAAACTAACCAAAACGGAGGTCTGACGGCATATCCCTTTATGGCACAGTCGTTAGACAACGGCTTATCTTGCGTAAGGTCGCAGGTTTGATCCTTGGCTGATATTTTGTAACGTTTATGGGGATTATGTATGACATTAAGACTGTTTTCCACTCTTAAAAGTTAAATGTGAATGAATTTACCGCTGGTTTATCTCTACATTTTGTATTATTGATGATTGCCTTCATTAGCGGCATCATTTTCACTGAAGTTAATTTTGCCCTAATAAATACATCGACCATCACGTGGGACTTGAACACTCGACCCTTCGCTATGCGGGCGAATGCTGAACTAAAACTGAGCATAGGACGTAAGTCATTCATAAGCACGATTGGCCCTGCGGTTAAGATCGTCGGTCTAGTCGTGGGTATCTGGGATCGATCCTTGGCAACGGCACGTTACTGATGATATTTTCGAGATTTTGAGCAGACTGAGGAACCACACGGAGGTTTTAGTGGGTATACTTGGCCCCTCGCGAAGGAGTCCCACAGAACCTGCTGCCATCCTCAGTTGAATGGCGTTGATGAATCTATTAGTGCACTTTAATCAAAATATTTATATAAATGCTAATTATAAAATAACCAGGCATCAGTTCTTACGATACTTACAATACGATGCGATATGAGGTGCTACTCAGCCAGGATCAAAGCCTGACCGACACCGAGTAGCACAATTTTAGGGAAAGATACGCTCTGGGTGTCTGGGATGCGATAGGACCGAACTCAGACAATACAAAAGGGTCATACTTAAAAACATGCTGAGCCACAGTAAAAATCCACCAAAAAATAAAATGTAAAATATCTTCTATAAGTAATTTGGTTGGTTGGTCAAGTTAATATAAAGTCGGTCTGTACTAGGCAGATAAAAATTAAACAATTGAAATTTTATGTTGTTTACTTTGCTTTGTATGGACAAAATGCTTAATTTAACTACTAGGTACTTCAATATTTTTTACAAGGCAAATTATTGTAATAATATAACGACTTTTAAGGGTGTGTGGCTATTAACTATAATTAACTTGAGGTTTATGCTAACCGTCGGTTAGTTAATTAGTCGTCATTTTAAATGAAGGCTCGTCGGCCATGGTTAGGCATTTACAAATGATTTCTAAACGCTTAATCTTAGTTTAGAATAATGATAATTTATATTATTAATAAAATTATTAAGACAGCAACTGGAAGCCTTTTGCAGATTTAAATTAACTTGTTTATTTATATTAATCAAGACACTTTATATAAAATAACTTTAATAAACTTTAACGAATCCTTTGCCAGTTTTAGTATAAAATTAATAACACAGTAATTTGAAGTCATAAACGTAAAAATTATACAAAAATACAGCAACTTTCACCGTGTCAATTATTATAATTTCCTTAAAGCTTGTATTTATGTTTTAATAATCCTGTTTTTCCGGAGCTGTTAACGTTTAACTACACAGTTAACGGTATGGTTACGCGTGCCGTAACAACTGTTGGGTACGGAGAACTTTTAGCAAGTGCATCATTTCGATGAAGCGACAATTTTTTTTTTTTGTATAAACAATAGCTACAGTACGGGGTTTTACAAAATCAATTGCATTCCTTTTAGAGGGATATTCTGTTGTACGTACATTGTGTTAAGGTAAAACCGGGATTGACGCCCCAGTGGTATAGATGCCCCGATTGTAATTACTCTAGTTTCGCAAATACATAGCGTGCCATTTTATTTCTCTATCTATTATATGAGACTTTCTAACTACCATCAAATAGTTTATTTCTCATGTCTCTCAGCGATTGCAATGGACAGATAGGTTAGACCAAAGTTTTTTCGGGACAGGTGGCCCATTTCTCAGCGGGTCATCTATCCTTAACGTTATTTATATGGACTTGGCAACTATCCCTTATATGGGATAGATGGGATAGATCCCCTATATGGGATAGATGTCTCAAAATTTAGAGGTCGGCAATGCTCGGTAATACTCTGGAAATGTCAAAGGTAATTTCCTTTCATAAATTCTTAAATATAATATCAAAGTACTTACCAGTTTTACAAATAAAATAATGAAAAATTTGTACAGGGAGATATATAACATATTTTCAAAAAGTGTGGCATCTATCCCGGTTTTACCCTATATATAATAAATAATAAACGTGTATTACGTAGGTAATCTGTGACAGAACTGCATTCTACAACATTATACATTTGTAATCCTTTTGGGTGCGTTTTTCAAGAACGCAAAGTGTATCGTTTATTTTCTCGTTTGCTTTTCACCAATTATCAACTGCAAGCTTAAGATATTTTATTCTGGTCCACTTTTGTTGGTTTTACCCTTTTTCGTTCGCTTGGGACAGGATTTTGGGGTCAACGCCCTTGTGTTGATTAACCACCATTTTTGGGGTTCGTCACATGAATAAAAGAACGAAACTTTTCAGTCAATCGGCTTCATTTAAAAAGAAACTACGGTAGGGTTTATATGAGGTTGGTTTTAAAATGTAAAAATTTGTTGAAAAGGGGATAAGTGGATTTTTACCGGAAAGTTTTATCTAAAGTTTGTTATTATTTGATCAAGCATAAGTCTTTAAAGCAGGTTTAATGCTGGCAATAATACCATCAATTCTTCTAACCATTGGTAATCTTTTTTGTACTGAACCCTTGTCTTCATACGAAGTATGTTCTTTGCCAGTTCTTGAGCATCTGCTGAGGTTGAGGACTGATTATCAGTTGGGTGATTTATTGGTGACTTCTCGGACGTTTCATGTGTTAAATCACCGTGATATGATACGGGTTAAATGTTGCGACGCATAACGGGTTAACGCGTAGGTTCTTTAGATGGGCTTGTTCATTAAAAAACTAGCTGACTCAAAGGAACTTTGTACCTACCGCCATAGAACAGTTTTTATGTTTTTACTATTCCCCTTAAATTTTCTCTCTATAAAACCCATAACCCTTCTTTGGAGATTCAACGAACATAAAAAATGATGAAATTTGCAGAGTAGTTCTTTCAAGTTTTGCGCTAAGCAAAACATTTACTATTCATTTTCATATATAGCGGAAGTATGTATATGTATTTGAAACTGACTGACTACTAAAAAACCTTAGACACTCCAATAATTTAATTTGTGATAAATCCCCTTGCTTCATAAATAGCAAAATTGAATTAAAATTAAACATTTTTAACTTTTATTACTTGCGTCTATTACCTTAGACCCTAAATTCTATGGCATGTTATCAAGTACAGTAAATGAGTTTGAAAATAGTATGGTGTTCGAGTTCGACATCGTGAATTAGTATTTAGGCTTAAATACACTATTTTTCGGCCGACTTTAGTTAATTAGTGTAGCTGGGATGTTTTCCACACATAGCCTCTTGATTGGGCCATTATGCGTATGTTCGTATCCCTTTCTTATTCCAACCATCTCAGCTTTGAATTTCGAACGACTTTTCCGACAACCGGCAGTGCGACAGACGAAGGGAGTGCAACATTTGGCGGGGACGGCAACTACGTTAACTGTCAAAATTGCGAATCATTCCGTAATTAAACCACATGCTTTAGCACGATTTAGATTAATTTAACAAATAAAAATCTAAATGTTTGAAAAACATGCGCCAATACTGTAATGTATTGTACCTACTCTCGATTCTTCATCTGAAAGTAGGGATACTTTCAGATTTTTCGAATCAGGCCCTTAGACAAGATGCAATCTTTCTATAGCGAACTTTGCTAATTTTTTTTATTTATTTTTTATTTGAAATGGGTTTGCTCTTGACTCTAGACTAAGCCAGACGTGGCACAGACAGAGTCGTTGATGGAGCAAGCTCACCCAGAAGAAGCCTGTTCACTCTGAGTTTGAAGGTCTTTGGGTTGTAATCCGTTGGAAACACTGAAGCGGGTACTGAGTTCCACAACTTAGCTGTGCGCATTATAAATGTTGATAAGAAGCGCTTAGTTCGTATCGTCAACAAAATTTATGAAAAAGTCACGTGATTTTTCGATGGCTTATGTCAGTTTCATACATTTTGCTAGCGATAACGAACTTCAATTTAGAATAGATTGCATCTTGTCTACGGGCTCAGTTGTTTATTTAAATTGAATAAATATTACGATTATTATTTGGACTAGTAAAGTCGGCTAAACCATGAACTACTCGTGTGATCAATTGAACTTAGTATATGCCTGCGTTTTTATGACAGCTTGTTAAAACCAGGTTTATAGGCTATAGATTTTAATCGACACAGCCTCCCACGCTAATAGTGGCACTATATTATGCTATGTTGACATGACAAGATTCAAACTGAGATACTTATGTTGTAGGTACCTGAGTACTTATATAAAGATTGTGTTTCGCAACCATTTGATCACTTTGTTTGGCAAAAATGTAACGAATTAATCTAGAGCTATGTAAACTAGACAACCATCTGCTAATTAACGAACATCCGTACAATCATACTATAATAACAAAAAAGTGGCATGTCCTTTTCCAAGACCGCATACATTATACTTATAAAAATTTATCAAAATTTTTTAAGCATGGTAACTTAAATTTAAACGAATTAATATTATTTAAAAGCAAGTATGCAGATACTTTGAAAGTAAAATGAAGTTTTTTGAAACTTTAACCTCAATCTGTTTTTTACTAACACAGTTGTATTAATTAAACTGCATTCTTTTGTGTTTTTGCCGCTAATATGCAATGTCATTTTAATACAAAGCCATATTACATGTAATTATTGTCATAACATAACAGCTTGACCTGTTTTCTTGCAATTTAAGCAAATCGAATTTATTTTATGATCCTGTGCTTAATACCCATTATATGATTAAATAATCAAATTAGCTTGAATCATTTTTAATCTTTCCAAACTAAGGCCAAGTTGCACCACTTTAATTAAACCGTAAGGGCTCATTCACAGAGCATCCGTCATTGACGATTCATCAAAATACAGGATACGTCATGACGGATGGACGTTCACATTGCATACGGAATCGTGTTCTTTCACGATTCGTCAAAATATCCTAATTGAATTTGGTCAGAAATCCTTGTATTTTGACGATTCGTGATTTTTAAAAACACGATACTAGATCTAAGACGTATCGTCATTTTTCACGATCCGTGTGAACATGGGCATTCAAAAAGCATTGCCAAAAAAAGAACGAATCGTGAAAAAAGACGAATCGTCAAAAATCGCGAATAGTCCTCGTGTAAACGGGCTCTAACTGTAACAATAACCGGTGATAATCGTAAGTTTAAGAGATTTTTCATGTTTGTGATAGTTAAAGTAGGATGGTGCAGCAACCCAGCCATAATGTCAATTTGGAAAAATTAAGTTCAATAAAATTGAAAACTCTTTTTATAACGGATACTTTAAACGGGTTTGATAGGTGAGAAATTAATTGAATGATTTTGACGTTAATTGTTTTATCACCCTAAAGTGGTTTGCATCTATTATGTGAATATCTCAGACTTTCACAGTTGCATTAATTTGTTGATTGCTGTCGAGTCGAACATTCTCATAGTTATTTTAAAAGCTACGCGATTGGTTTTGATTTGTATACTCGTAAATTGCAAATTTTAACCAAGAGGTCAGTTTTTTTCTGGTATTTTCAAAGCCTTTTTGTATTTTTTGTTGCAATTTCTGTCTGTACTACAACAATTTTTTTACCATTTGGCAATAATAATAATAAGCAATATTTGAAGAGCCGTTATATGTATAAATTTGGCGGTAATTATAGTGTACGAACTTAAATAGCTTAGGTGAATCGGGGACATGAAATGGCAGAAAATAACGACGCCATCTTGCAATCTTTTAAAAATATTTTTCATTATAATCATTGCTGCTTTTTTATAATTTAAAACGGGTACTGTATCTTTACAAGCTCTTTAACAGTTTTATATTGGAAATGATAAGAATAATATTATACTTTTTGCAAAAATACGTGTTGAAAAGTAATTGAAATTTACGCCTCCTGTTTTCGCGTTAAAAACAATAAATGGTAATGTCATCGCGTATTTAATTAAACAGGAGCTAAATGACATGAGATAAATGAAAAAATAAATAAAAATACACCTAAAACGTATAATTCCATTTGCCTTACTTAAATTCATGGTGTTTCGTTATCATTCCATAAAGTGTTAAAACTTTTAAAACACGTTAAAAGGTTTGGCTTATTTAATCGAATCTTGTGTAGTCGTACCACATCAACACGACGATATTACTTGTATACATTTATGTTTAGGTGCACATTAAGTACCAACTTAGTTTTGGAATATTTATAAAAGGCAGTGTCATGCATACATTGTAAAACAAATGGGCAATGGGTATTTTACTAGTTCAGTTCAGTATTAAGTACCAAAGTTTTGGGAGGAGTTTAACCAGAATTGTTATAAAGAATCTAAAAACTTTAACGTAAACATTAATTCTTTATATTTAATCATTTTTTTTGTAAAAACATGTAAAGAAATTGCTGAAATTATAAAAAATAAATATAAATAATTTTTAAATACTCAAATTTTCATTATTTTAATTGGCTAGAGTGTCATAAATGGAATAACGAGTTTAACAGCTATTCAAGCTAATTCCACAGTGCTACTCATTTACTTGGCGATGTTTTTCGCGGACAATTTAGAAGAATTCTTGTTTTGTATTAATCGATACCTTCAGTGATATTATGAGTTTCTTTCTAGGTATTATTTGCATTGAATCTCTTAATGTAGTTGCTAGCCTGTCCCTAAAGTACCTACTGGTCCTAATGTTTATCATAAACAATGTCTAAAACGTTCATAATTTACCTTTCTTCTTTCGTGATTGGGTTGTGACCTTGCTTACGTTTTACAATCAATTAGCTGAATTTCAATTATGAGTTGATAAAAATCTGTATTCGAGGCAAACCATTTTGCTTATTCTATTTTTTATGCGAAATAATATAGATTTTGTGAACTTAGTGACACAAAAGGTCAAAAGCCTTGTGTTATTTGGTCACGGTTTAATAATTAATGGGATTAAGAGATCCAGATACAACCAGTTTGCTTTGAATTGATAGATTTGTCAAGATAAATGTTGACGGTATAAAATTAGAGGATTATAATTTTGGCCAGCTCAATCCCAAATCATTGATTGATAGTATGGGAATTTTGTATGTTAAGAAAAGTAACGGGATCCTACTAATGATTTTAATTGCACACGTTTTGTAAGTTTCCGACCACCCAGAAATAAAGAATAATTGCACGTTTTTGTGTTTATCAATATTTATAATGTAAATGGATTCACAAACCCCACATACCTACATTATGCACTTTATAAAATGGACATGTTCACAATTGGACCCCCAAAAGGGGCATGGGCTTTATTGTACCGATAAGGCAATTTATGGGAGTTTTATCCTTGGCACATGCGTGGGCGCATTCTGAACGAATGTCGCTCGATCGGAACAGTAGTGTCTGTTAAGTATTAAATAACGCTATCCGGTGTCAAGCACTGTAGATAATTAAGCTTTAGATCAATTCGAATTAGTAATTAATTTTAAGATAACCTCTTTTCTTGTCTGTGAACAATCAAATATAGTGGTCAAAGATGTGTTATACTAAAAATATCGTTAAACAAATTGAAAGTACAAAATAAACTTTTAAAATTTAAACTTATTTTATTGATTTATAAAACTAATCCTCAAGCTCTTCCAAACATCAACCCTACTTCAGATGTATTAACACCCGTGTAGCGGCTCGAGGACGTTGCGTTTTTGCATCGTGAGCAGTTTCGGAACTCGCGATGTAAATCAGGCAGTCGTCACCCGCCGCGCTTCCCGACCACTCACGTTTATCTATCGTATTTATCATGTAATTGGTGCACCAAGTAAAATATGTATTCCAAACATGAAGACTTCTCATTTACCACCACCGCACAGACGAGCCCTATACACACGAAGCCTCAACAATGGTGACTACCCGACAATCAAATGAAGATTTGAAGAGCAATATCGCAACGTGACGAAAATCTGACGCATTTGTAACAAGATCCATGTCGACCGTTCGAGAACCTTCCTGTGCGGTGTGTGCGTGGGAATTTATGCGGGCGACTCAATTTCGGCCAAGACGGAGCGCGGCACATCAAAATTAATACCAACGTGTTACCCATCATCAAAATCATCAGTGTACGCTGTCATCATCATCAAAGGAAATTCCCGTCAAACGAAGTCGAAGTTTAACCTCATGGGAACAGTTCGCTTATATACAATGCGTCTATTCCCAGAGCATCATGCATCAGCGCCAACTGCAGTTATCGTGGAACAGGTTAAGCAGCCCACAGCCGGCATCGTGCAGTTTCACCGGTGTGGCAGTTTCTGCAAGATGACCTTCACGTGTCAAGGTAAACGCTCGTCGCGACGACACATCGCCGACCAGTAGCATCAAATATTGGCAAGCATGGAGAACTGACTATCTGAGAATCGACGGAGCTCACCAGCAGCGTGTTAAAGCTTACCTCGCATTTATAAAAAAACTTTCGGATGTCTTCAATTAGCGAAAAAACAGTAGCGACTAAGACAGACGAACTGAAAATTTCTAAGAAGAGCTCATGCAAGTATAGTGAATACTTCGCTCGCCATTTCATCGTTTTGGTAAAGGGACCACGACCATAGAACGGGGCTGGAGCAGTTTGAACACCGCAGCAGACGCCAGATTCGTGTATTAGGGCTCGCCGCAGACGATTCGGCTGGAGCAGTGATTTCTATGTATCGTCATTAAATGCGGATGTTATATTGTTTAATCATTTAGAGCATTTTTTTTAAAACGAGGATAAGATGACGCAATAATTGAGATAATGTTATATGAGTATGTAGTTAACAGCTGGTATAGTAATAGAAATTTGTAATTTAAATATTTGTTATGATGTGATGATGTATTAGAAAATTGTTATTGTACGAGTAGTACCATTTTTTATTCGTTGAGGCGACCTTGTTTCTAAAATATAACACGCAATTTCCTTCTGGTGAATTTATGTATTTATATGAAATATATCATGGTATTATAAAAAATATATTTTAAGTAGCAATCAATTGTAATTTGTTGTAAAAATGTAATTATTTAAAACTATTTGGATTGTAAAGTTAATGATTTGTTAAATTAGTCATTTTATTCTTTTAATGCAATCGGTAGGTCATAATGTGTAAGTTAGTTTGCAACTTGAGCTATGGAATGTTTGATAGTAACGTGATACTCGAACTTACTTACTCGGAACGCTCGTTGCAACGTAAGCTTTTTGATAAGGACCGTGTAACTGCATTTGTTTTGTAACTTAGTTGAGTTATTGTAATAATTTAAATATCATTCCCGATATTTTCTTTTCTTTTTCAAAAAAGGGGAGAATGATGTAGCGGCTCGACGACGTTGCGTTTTTGCATCGTGAGCAGTTTCGGAACTCGCGATGTAAATCAGGCAGTCGTCACCCGCCGCGCTTCCCGACCACTCATGTTTATCTATCGTATTTATCATGTAATTGGTGCACCAAGTAAAATATGAATCCCCAACATGAATACTTCTCATTTACCACCACCGCACAGACGAGCCCTATACACACGAAGCCTCAACACCCACGTTCTCAGATGATAAATAACGCGTATAAATAGAACTTAATTTAAAAGTCCATTATCAGTTACTGTCCATATTCGATCCCTTTCAACCCTTTTTGTCACGTGCCTTGACATTTGTCTAATCTCCCAACTGTATTCTTTATCACGGGATAAAAACATAAATTTCACCCCATCTTTCTTTTAAGCTTAGGGGACCAGTTATGGTAAAAGTCGAACGAAAGCTATCGCGTAATTTAAAAGGAATTGATGCAAAAAAAGAATGCAAAGACAGTTGCAACTGCAGTCATTTTTAGAGAAAGTTGTAATTAGTAGAAAATACAAAATTACCTCTTAACAATAAATGTTATTTTTTTTATAAAAGTTTCCATTATGTCAAGGTCCATGGGTTTTTGTAATTGCATAGTAATCTTTTTTCTTGAAAATATTTACAGTTTTTTAAACCACTTTCAAACTAAACAGAGAAGTAAACCAGTGAAAACAAAACACTTTAAATCATGCAGTCAAATAGTCATATAAAACGGTTTCTCTTCCATTTCCACAGAGTAATAAACCTCTCATGTATATTTAACAAATACTTTGATCGACTTTCAAGATGTATCTCTTTTACAATCCCACCTTAAATGGAGTTGTGTAGGCCAAATACCGTTTGAAAGTTGCAAAATAAACGCATAAAATCAGAATTTTGTATTCATTGAATGTCGTTTATGTACATTTTGGTATACGGTCATTGCTAAAAGAATGGTTATTTACGAGGACAATATATTCTTTCTGACATTAAGAAAGCGTCTCTCATTGACATTTTAAAATCTAGCGAAACGGTGTTAGAATACGACACATGTATAGTACAAACATTTCATGATATTTAGAGTGTATTAATCCGTTCCGATCCTGATTTTATTGAATATTTATTGCACAATCAGATTTTGTATAAAAAGTTAACGCCATGTAGCAGTGTACTTCTTTCTGACCTGAAATTTACACCTTAAGGTACCTTTGGACACTACTTAACACAAATGTAGTTCGCTCCAAACTACAAAACCAGCGGTTATGTTAATTCTAATTGCGCAAGGGGCAATATAAGTACGAGTATGTCTATTTTCTATCTGCTATCCCGTTCTCCTTATCACATGCTTAAGCTTAGTTTGTGGCTAGTTAATTAGTGTAAATGTTGAAACAATTTATAATATTATTGCTAGACCGTAGCTCGGATGGTAAGAGCGTTGGCCCGGTTAGCCAAAGGTCGTGGGTTAAAATCCTACCCATGTGCGAACTTCTGGTTTCTTATTGAAACTTATAAAGATTTGTTTATTTCAACTAGATTGCGAGGTAATGTGTTATATTCGTTGCATCTTTTTTATTTCTCTTCTATTAGTAATCCGGTAGACACCAGTCCCAGTGACAACCCTCCCGTGTTGACACCGGGCGTGGTCACTATTATCTACGCTCATTGCGCCTCCGTTCGTGACACAATGGCTGACATTCAGTTATTTATGACGACCACTTGCCGATGCCTGGTTCCAAGACCACACATGCTTCAGTCATGGAGAGAATAAACTATGCAACCATTTCCTACTGCTGTAGAAACCGTCTAGTTAATAATTATATTAAAATCAACCCGCTATTTTAAAATTCAGATGGAAAAAAAGCTCCAAAATTCGATTGAACTAGACTCTTAATGATAAATATGATCGAGCCCATAGCTAGAAGAACAATAGACCTTATAATACCGACCTTAACAAAATTACTTACCTTAGTAAGTACAAATGTAATCATTATTTAGCTACAGAAATAGTTTAACAAATTAGTACGAAACGAGTTCCTATCTAACAACAGTTGTTAGATTCGATTACCTTGTCATAAAAAGTAACGAATGCGTTGGTTGAGAAATATCTGGTCAAATAAACAATCTATCTAAAACAGCGAACGGTGACGGTAGACTAAATGGCGTCGGTTAAGAATATCGAGAATAAACACGGTACCATTTACAGTAGCTCTACTGTTTATTTGTTTAACGCAAATGCACCAGACTAGATTGCCCTTGACAACTGATGTGTTAGTTATTCAGATTGCGCAGTAACTATAAGAAGTTTCAAGTTTATTCCTTCCTGGTTCATTGATGTTTGCATTATTATTGCTATGCATATTAACGCTAAACAAATGTGTGTGCTTATGGTTCTGTATTTATGTTGCACGCACTGCTGCATTTCTTTATGGACTGTTAGGTTGTTTGTGTGGGTGCAAATTTTTACTAACACAAATGTACCTACAGTAGCTAGCACTTTACACTTTACATTTTTATTCCAAACACAACATCATAATATACGGCAATATTTACAATGTTCTGTCGCATGTACCATATATTTCAATTTACATTTCACATCCTCTTTACTTTCCCAAATGAAATCATACCTACCTACTATTACATATTAGTTTTAATGCTAAATTTCTTCAATAAATTATCTCAGTTCGACATCGAACGTATCAAAACACTGAATATACTAAGGACTTAGTCGTGAGTCATGTCGTTCTGATTTCGTAATGTCTGAAATTACTTTAATTATGTTGTCCACCTTCTATTCGTGTACTGTTGCTCCGAGCGATGTCACTAAGTACTTCAGATTGCTTACTAGTTTATATTGTATGATTGGTTGTCAATAGAACATACTTGTAATACGCCAATTTGTACTGGTAGTCCTTGTCTAGCCAAAATTGCATTATTATTTACATTACAATTACTAAAAGGTGAAAACAATTTAAAAATAATAAGACTTGATTGCAGATCATGAAGATTGATCTGGTGTTACGACATCAAACTTATCATAATAAAATAAAATTAAAATTTAACTACACCAAATAGAATATAACATGACATTAAACATAGTAAGCCATGTCCAAGAAACTAAATTGGAGGCTTATATTTATTCAAGAGCCTTTTACGACTTTTAAAAGAGAGTATTGGGAGTCGTAAACGTCTTAAAAGTAAACATTGTAACGACAGCGAGTAAGATAGGAGCAAACGAGTATTGGTCGTGAGATGTTTCACGTGGATGTTAAAATTTTAAATAAACTTTGCTTATTTTATTCTTATTATCATGGTGTCTGAATTGTAACTGACATTCACCTATATGGCAAAAAAAAGATTTATGTATTGTAATCTCTTTTTGAATTTCTGTATAGCTTTCCATACGTATTAAGTGCCATGACTTTATATGACAGTTTTTTTTGGATTGGTAAAATCTTTATATTTTGTATACTTACTTATAATATGCTACAGCTGCAAACTAGAGTGAACTCAGCAAGAGTACTCACAGTGGGCAATGTATACATACAAAGTAAAACAATATTATCGGGATACCCCAAGGTGCCCTCATGGGGCCGCATGTCAATAACCTCATTTATTAGTGCGACTTGCGCATACGGGCTTCGCACGGGTTTGTGCGTGCACCTCGCGAATTGTAACGTCTTTACAAAATAGGGTTACCATTTTATTAAGATCAAATCCTGTTAAAAAAAAAATATCTCTATGATCCAGTACAGTGCTTACAAAATTAAATGTGACGATTTTTAGTAGATAAACCTTACAACAATTACTTAGAAAGAACTTACTAGGTTCTAAAGTTAGTATGTATGTCTGATTTTCATGAAAATTTCTGTACTTGTAGTTTTTTCAGTTTCTCGAAAGTAATTACTACAAGCCTAAATTATATTTCAACGCCTACTGACTAGCGTAAAAGCTACAGCGAATATGATATACATACGAATACATACATACGAAAGGCATACGAATTGTCCTTTTAATAGCTATCATTGCTTTCCTAACGTTAGTTTAAATGCTATCACAATTAAAAATTTAAAGCAATTCAGTGAAACAGTATGCCTGTTGGCTTTAAGTCAGTTTGTTTTAGCAGCCCTAGCGGTAAAAGATAATAAGGACTTTAATAACACGGTGGTAACAATCATATGAATGTTTGTTGCATTTATTTTAAATTATAGCCTTGATATCTTTGAATTGATTTCATAACTGTTATAAAATGTAACTGCTGATTGTTTAAAAACTTCGAGCCTTACTTTTTTGTATCTACAAAATTTAAAGGTCACTTAGGGTAAATTTTAAACTCGTTTACTAAACATTTTCTCAAGGAAATTTCTTTGAACTACATACAACGTTTTCTGGTCTTACTTCAACGCATTTGTCATGTCTTAACTGTAGTGTTAATTATTGCAAGCGTATATGGCAAGCACAATATGGTATGAAGCATAATTTAAAATGATTGCTTTGACACAAAGAAAATATTAACATACTTGTAATAAACTGTGGTTAGTGTCAACTAACGTTTCGTTATAAAATCGTTCCCGTTTCCGTCATATGGCACTGTAGTGGTAATTATGAAGGCAATTAACATAGAAATTAAAACCATCATTTATTCTCATAAGGCGAATAAATGTGTTGTACCACAGAATACTAGTACTTCGTACAGAAGTATGACTTAGCAATTGTATTCAAAGAAATGTCTACTCAATGTCGTCAACAATATGGCGTAATTTAGTTCGCCTCAGAGTCAAGCACATTTTCGTGTAGACATCTACAAAAATCCATTGCAAGATAATTTCATACTTATTGCTCTGGAATATGATTCATAATACACTAAACCTATTCAGTGACGTAATATCACGCGACGCGATAGGGTTGACTGCTACGAGAAGCTTCTAACGCCATCTAGCGCCTCTTTCTAGTACTTTATTCATTCTCGTCCAGCCAGCAACGTAGCCGCGCGGCCGCCGGTAAATAAAACGCGCGAGCGTGGCTCTGGCCGGTAGCGACACGCAACTTGTTTTAGCACCTACGTAGGTGCGCCGCGCGTAGGTACGTTTTTGCTACCTCCGCGGGGAGATACACAGGCCTGGTTGTACAAAACATTCCTTTCAATTCATACAAGGTAGGTACTAAAGTCAGGTTTAAAATTAGAGCTACGCAGTCTAAACCTCTTTTGGTCAGAAACGTTCTGCTGAAAAATTTTAGAAGATATTTGGCACATGTAAGAAAATAAAATGTACGTGCTAAGCACGACTTAAAATACTGACATACCACAACGGGTCTCAAAAACCCTTCTCATTAAAAATACATTCCTTGTTTTGTGCTCGGGAATGCTTGGGCCGGTATCCCTGGATTGTTAAGAAGGCTGCGTGTGCGCACGCCTCATACATCGTCTTTGAGAAGCGTGAGAGGAATCTCTGGTAATTGGAAATACTTTGAATTAGTCTATATTACGATTACGAAAGTTACTACGCTTGTTTATTAGATGATAAAAATCTATGCTCATTTAATGTTAATTTGAACATAATACACGGAATTTGTGTAGAGACAACGCATCGCCTGTTAGTGACTCAAGTACCCAAGGGTCGCTGATCCAATAAAGTTAAAGATTAGTGACATCTCATTACAAATGGGATTATTTTTATCACATCGCCTTTTCCAATTTCAGGGCATCACACACACAGACTGATTCATTCGTTAATGATTATTGACTCCATTAAAAGGCGTTATTGAAACGGTTTTGTCGTGCGTAATAATGTCTTGCGGTGCGTATAACAAAGGTAAAGAAACGGGCACAAAATTGAGCCCTGTGGGGGAGTCCCCGTTATGTAATAAACTAAGCATTGCATCACGATTTGAATTGCAGAAAGCTACAAAACAATCTGGCTGCGGTATGGTAAACTCAAGTATTGGTCTGTCAAATAATGTATTCGAAAGTAATTTCCATGAAACTGTTCCTTTGCATCTCATCATTGTTATTTCATTGATCAAAATCCTGTTATTTGTCATTAAAATATTGCTTGTTTTACATGTTTTTTGCTTTCTTTCCATCAACAGTTATAAAAAGGCTTTTCAGTAATTGAAGAACAATCATTTAAGTTTAGATTAGTCACATCATGCCTTACTATGGATGTGCCAAATTATTTTTAAGTGATATTCTTTCAGTTTTAGGAATTCTGATATTGAGTTAGTTTGATTAGATGATAATGATTGTTGAAAGATAAAAAATACATAGGAAACGGGTAAGCTTCGGCAATTGAAATCGTAATTCTAATGTCCGCACTTTCAAAGCCTCGGGCCCCTGCGTTACTATTGCTCTGCTATCGGGTATAGATGCTTTCTTCACTGTGTGGGGAGTATATAAGTAACTGTTACGACACTCATTTTTGTTTTATTTAAAAGTTTTTTCTTGAGCGAGTTTTGTATAGTGCGTACCTATATCACTGATATTATAATGATATGGGAATGACGATCAATCAGTCTACAAGTGACCACGGGCCATGCAATTGGGCCAAAACGTAGGGATTACAAATAAAATACTTAGATTCATGTATTTTCGTGATATGTGTTGTAATGATTATATTCACACCGTTAAAAGATGCCTCCATCACAGACCAAAGTAGTCTCTTCGTTAAAAGTAATTTCGGATGAGAACACACTAAAATGTGTCTTTGACAGATTACCAAGGAGTAAGTGGAAATGATCGTAAATCAAATGATGAAGACTTGGCCATAAACCACGACAAACCTGCTGTAACATTTACAAATAATATAAGCGCAGTTTAAGACCAATTGTAGAGAAATTGCCTCTCGTGACAACTGGAAAATGTTGACAGTTTGTTAACTAGTATCCGTGAACTTTAGCCGCAGAGGCAATAAAAATTTGATGTTAACAAAGATAAAGAAACATGAAAAGGAGGCCCTGCTTGAGGAACAAGTGTGATTTAAGTTTGATAAAATTTACAACCTCGTAACATGTTGTCATAAACGTAACACACAAGAAAGCTAAAGATAGGAAAGTTCTATTTGTCTTCACAATTGGACTAGTGCACACTTACATCTAAATGGTAGTAATAGTTATGCCAGTGAATAATAATCATACGAAAGATCTGACAGACATAGCACTGACTAGAAATTAAAGTTGCAGAGCTTTACGTAATGATTAATTATTATTATATATATGTACGTGTACTATATTTAGTTGCACCTGCAAATATTTGTTAGTAAATAAGAAACCTTGGTACCGACATGCAACAAAGTTGATAATTGGATTTGTTGACCGTTATGTTCAAACTACAAGGTTCAACCGTGGTGTAGGCGTTGGTCCTCTGCATTGTTCCAGATTTGTATCTTATAAGGTTAAAGTTTTAATATATACATACATTGTAAACATAAACTTAGGTATGTTTAAAGGATAAAATGGTCACTGTGCTAAATAAGTGTCTTCGTGCCTTCCTATAAGACGACGAACGAACTCCATGCCATATTATAGTAGTCCTTGAATATCATGTTGGTAAGATTTAAAAAAATACTCCTTTAATAACATGTTCGTTGAAAAACATTTGTACCGAGTTTTGTTTAAACTAAAACTTTTTTATCCGGTGTAATATGAAAAAAAAAGCCAATGACATGAAAGAAATATGCTACTTGTCTTACTCCTTCCGTGGCAAACAAAAGCTGAATCATCTCAAACATAACAAAATTGTTTCAGAAAAGGACACGAAATCTGGTTTACCGGTCGCTGGCTACCGTTGTAAGCTATTTACAAGGTTGGCTAAACACTGAGGTGAATGCACCGATGACATAACTCATGAGCAAACTAATCAGTCGAATGAACTTGAACAGGTTATTGTGAAATAAATTTGTGGATTGGACCTTGGAGCCAACATTGGCTTTGAAATAATTGCCAATAACAATTATGCGGCCTTGGACGAACGTGCGGCTACTACACATGTAGCTTAGATTTGTTGTTTGGTTTTCAATTGGATCCAATTCTATTTATTTGAATTTATAAGACCTTTTCTTTACTGTGATAAGCATACACACACATTGCATCAAAAATATTAAATATTGCACCTTAATCAGCTTAGAAAAAGCGATTGCTTTAAGTCAAAAAACAATACTATTTCGATCTGTATCTTTTGTTGTGTGTTGTGTTGTGAATAATATTTTGTTTTGGCTAGGTAAAAAGATATTTGGCACAGATAATATTATCAAAGATAGAAAGTTTGATAAGTTTAGCCTTTGAGTACATATATAATTTACTTAATTACTGCCTTGATTTTTGAACGCAAAATATGCCTGAGGATATTTAAATATAGTATTACTAGTAGCACATTATCATTCGCAATCGCAACGCAATTTGAAACATCTCAAAGCAATTTCATACTTGTGTCAAAATCATGTTTGGTACACGTTTTGAGCATTTAACTTTACTGCTTGCCATAAAAGCTAAACACGTTTATTGCTTAATTTAAATTATTTTAAGTACATACAAATTAGAGGCAATGGTAAATTAACAAATACTTAATTTGCGCTCGAGCTTTTTGTGTAAATAAATAAAATCAGAGAGACCTATAAAATCCTATTCCAATTTCAGGTCTTAATATTTGTAGATAAGTATTATTTAATATTAAAGGGAAGCAATAATCAATAGAAAATCCTCTTTTTTAAATATTATGATTCAAATTCTATCTTTTAAGGGGAAAGACTGGGCGCCATTTCTCTATACAAACGTAGTCCCCTGTTTTCTCCCTGGATAATGGCTAAAGGTGAAACATTTTTTACCATGTATTCTACATTTACCACAGATATGCTCCTATTTTTCGTTTTTTCTCATATTCGAATTAACAAAGAAAATGTGAATGCCTTCAAAAACTAAGAAAATTGCCAAACATCAACCACAACTTTCAGACCCTCGCCAAAAATATCTACGCAAATAACACTAAAACTGAAACATAGGAGCATAGTGCAAACCTTTAATGAATTATTTCAGAAAAAAATATTATAATTTGTCAAAATTTGGACGAGGAAACTACAAAATGCTGTTTTGGTCAAATTTAAAAAGCGATTTATCGTCTGAGCTGATTTGTCCCTTTATTGCTTGGGCAGCCGCCAGATTTTGTATCGAGACGGGATCATTTTATTCAAATACGAGGGTCAAACTGAAAGTTCTTAGAAAATCAAAAACTGATTACATTAGCCAGTTATTAGTTTTATTATATCTTTTCAAAATATTGTCCATTGACGTCAATACACCGCTGCATGCGATGGAACCACTGGGAAAAGCACTTTGCCCACTCGTCCTTAGGGGTCTCTTCAATGGCATCGCGATACGCAGCCACCGCTTCTTCAGCATTCATAAACCGCTTTCCTTTAAGTTTTTCTTTAATTTTTGGAAATAAATAAAAATCACAAGGCGCGAGGTCGGGGCTATACGGCGGGTGACCCAGTAATTCAACGTTTGATGTCGCCAAATAGTCGATCGTTCGCTTGGCGGTGTGCGACGAGGCGTTGTCGTGGTGAAGGAGGATCCTACTGCGAGGTCGTTTCTCTCGAACTTTTTCCAAGACAAGTGGCAAACAATTGGTAGTGTACCATTCTGCAGAAACTGTTTTTTGATCCTCTAACACAATTGTTGCGAAATGACCTATCCTTCCAAAGAACGAGGCCACCATTTTTTTTCCCGCACTTCGATCTCTCTTCACTTTAGTTGGCAACTCCTCGAAAGGAAACACCCACTGAGCAGATTGTCTTTTGGTTTCAGGATCATAACAGTAAATCCAGCTTTCGTCACCTGTTAGTATGTCGAACACAGCATTTGAGTCACCTCCGTTAAATCTTTCAATCATTTTACGGCACCAATCCACACGATGGAGTTTTTGAGCCTTAGTCAAATTATGAGGTATCCACCGGGCGCAAAGCTTCCTGACCGCTAAATGTTCGTGGAGGATTTTGTGCACTTGACTCATACCGATGCCTAAGCTTGTCCGAATCTGCTGATAGGTCACTCTTTTGTCAGTCTCTATCATACGCCGCACAACACAGATGTTATTTTCAGTCGTCGCCGTAGAAGGCCGTCCCTCACGTACATCATCAGTGAGATTAGTGCGACCACGTTTAAACTCATTAAACCAGTTGTAAACAGTCGCACGAGATGGGGCTTCATCGTGAAAGGCCAATCGTAGTCTATCATAACTTTCTTGTTGACTTAAATGACATCGAAAGTCATAAAAAATCATTGCACGAAAATTTTCTCGTGTTAAATTCATTTTGACGTGACACAGACAATTTTCAATTTGCCGCCAAGTCGTAAAACAAATGACAAATGAATGAAATATATACTCAGTAATATTGGCAAAGAGTTCTATTTTCAAATTTTAGAATATTTTTTTTATTATATTGTTTATAAGTGGCCAGTTCTAAGAACTTTCAGTTTGACCCTCGTACCTATTCTTCAAATGCCACGTGACCGCGTTTCCTCTTAATCAAAAATTTGCTTTTTGATTAAGAGGAAACGCGGTCAAAGACCTTAAGTTACGTGAGAAAAAAGCTTTTTTTCTGCTGATTAAAAATTTTAAGTAGACATCTGCAACTTGGTTCCTGATTCTGTATATTATCGAAAATAACAGCATTGTTACGGACAGTATTAAAAAAACAGGTTTTCAATTATATAAGAGAGTACTTATTTATAGCCGATAGTACGTAAAGTTCCTGTCCAGAAATCTCGTAGGTTAATTTCACGTTATTGCATTTAAGAATCTGCTTTCGATTTAGCTCGGGGCCGAATAATTTTCTATGGCTAATAACTGTAGTTACAGACGATTTGTGCAGGCGATACCGTCTTTATAGTTTTAACCGTTTTAGTGCTTATCTTGAAAGTAACGAAACTAATGTCAGGTCTAATTGAACTTCTGTTGGAAACCGATGCGTTTGAGCCGACGCGACGATGTCACCAGAACATGGGAAATGTCACATAATCTAAAGATTAACTAAATCGTGAAAGTTACATAATTAAATATTTTATTTTTTTTAAACATTCTAATGACTAATAAGTCGAGAAAAATGTCATGTAACTGGGTTTCCTATACTTTAAAATTTCCTCAAGATTAAATGAATACTGTCAATTCGCTTACTTTTTTTTCATCTTAAATGGTGGAATAACTTTTTTTTTATCTTAATTGGTGCAATGCAATTAAGGTTGGGACAGCCTATGAATAACCGATAATGGTAATATTTCTTAAGTTCTGTAAGATATTCATTGCCGATATTAAATTCTAGCGAAAAAAAGGGGTAAACTTGCTTTTTGCACAATACATAAAGTTTGCCTCCAAGATACTGTCGAAGCCTCTATACAAGGTACTGATTCTACGACCGGTTGTAACCCCACACCTGTAGTGATGTCCATTCATCACTATAACTATCGATACAGTCCATACATCGCCGTGATTAACGACTGTTTCGCTTTTATAGCCAACTTTGAATGCCGTCAGCGTAAATTTCAACGGGATCGAATAAAGCATCGAGACTATAGCGATTAAGAGCTGCATTTACGTCAAATCTAAAGCAGTAATAGTCGGTCTTAGCGAGGTTTCACTCACGCATTTCATTGAATTTACATTTACAATAACTTACAGATAAAATGAAATGGGTACATCTTTTTTGTCCGTATGATTTATACTTTAATAAATAGCTTGTACGATGATATATCTTTATACTCGTACGTATGAAGTTTTAGTGTAGGTACTTGTTTTTTTTGTTTGGTTATCTTGTTTTATTGGTAGAGTTTAATGTTCTGGTCTATAACTTGTTGACGTTAGTAAACCCGATACTATAGCAAATGAAAAGCTCTTTTTCATAAGATAACCTTAAATGTACTTATGTACGGCAAACAATACTTAGCAGTGTATTACCTTAATTATTGTAGCACTAAACTATTTACAATGAAACAGTCACCGAGATTGTCTTCGACTCTAACCTAATTATTTCAGTTGCCTTTTAAGTCGACGGGATTTCTCTTTAACGAGATCGCTGTCGATCTTTATCTATCGACAGTCCATCGATGTGTCGATAAGCGATCGGGCCCGTCACTAGTGGCCAGACGGGTATTATTAGGTCTTCCTGCTCTCTATTCGCGGCTAACACCACAATTGTGTTAAATTACCAGATAGAGATAATAATATATTTTTGCGATGGAAAACTACGTTCTTGATTTTGTACTTGTGACATCTTACTTACGTGAAATGTGTAGTGGCAACACTATATATTGAAATCAAGGTGAATATAAATGTCATTGAATGAATATGAGTCGCATTGTAACCTCTATTTTGTACAAAATGCGGGTAGTCCTTAAAGCCAGTATTAATAGTATAACCCAATGATAGTGTATTATAAAAAGAGGTAGATATGTGATTAGCACGGAAATTGTTTCCCTTTAATTGAGCAATTTGCCTTATTTTGCATTCTTTCGTACACTTATGACATTTGATACACATACAAACGTGTGCTCGGCGCATCAAGTTCGAATCGCCGAGCTATAGAAGATGACTTATCCCCCTTCTTTTTTAATGCACTATGATAGGTATAAACACATATTGTTACCATAGTATTTGTATAACTTTAGATTTCTATTTTTTTATGCTACAAATAATAATTTTATGTAACAAAAGTAAAAGTCATAAAAGTCATTTATTTATGCATGTAGACCCACTGGGGGCACTTATACACGTCCCAACATATATTTTTTACCTACCACTGCTTCGGGACAAATTTTGGGCTAGTGCTGAAGAGAAGCAGGGCAAGAAACTCAGTCACTTTTGTCAAAGCCTCTTTTAAAAATAATATTTTCATACAGAAATTACGATTTTACTGGTGCGAGCTGGTCCACGCGTTGACATCATTCAAATAATCGTCTACCTTATAATAACCCTTTGTCATTAAAGTATCCTTAATTAATGATTTAAATTTATTAATTGGTAATTCCACAATATGTTGTGGTAATTTGTTAAAGAAATTAATACATTTCCCCATAAAAAACTGACCAACCTTTTGAAGCCTGAATTGTGGAACAGCAAGTTTATTTTTATTTCTAGTGTTAAAACAATGATTATCACTTTTCTTTGTAAATAGATGCAGGTTTTTGCGCACATATATAATATTTTCATAAATATATTGAGAGGCTACCGTTAATATCCTTATCTCTTTAAAAAAATCTTTTAATGAATCTCGAGGTTTGAGGTTATAAATAGCACGTACGGCCCTTTTTTGTAAAACAAAAACTGATTTGATATCAGCAGCTGAGCCCCACAGTAAAAAACCGTACGACATCAAGCTGTGGAAATAACTAAAATATACTAGTCTGGCCGTTTCAATATCAGTCAAACATTTTGTGACAGCTTATCATGTAATTACCTATATGCTTACAACGTTCCTTTAATCGCACACACGTAGGATAAGATAACTGAAGAGGTACTTTACCAATTTTTATTAGCAAGTAGAATATGATTCGTACTTAATTCTGCTCTTAGACAGCAATAAAACTTAAAGATATGGAGTATCGCTCGCCGTAATTAACGATTTGTTTATAGCAAATTAACATAAAAAAGTAAAGAGTCGTAGATTATTCAAGCTCAGAAATACAAGAGCAGAATCGTATGGTTACTATTTCCTACGAAGCATTTAAAATCGTTATTCAACATTGTGTACACTAACTAGTTCATTTTACAAAACACTTGCATTTCCTTTTTTGTTTTTAACCGACTTCAAAAAAGGAGGAGGTTATCAATTCGACTGTATGTTTTTTTTAATTTTTTGGTGGCTATGTTACCGCATATCTCAGTCAGTCGGTGCCAGATCATCTAAAACCATCTCTTTGACGACCGTCTTGGTGTAGTCGTTCGCGCACCGGACTTCTAAACCAGGGGGTTGCGGGTTCGAATCCCGCAAGGGGCAAATGTTTGTGTGATGAGCACGAGCATTTGTACCTGAGTCATGGATGTTTATATGTATTTAAGTATTTCTATCCGTTATCCTAGTCACCATAGCACAAGCTCACGCTTAGTTTGAGGGCTAGATAATTGGTGTGTTTGTTGAAACAATTTATTTATTATTATTTATTTATTTATCTCTTGGCTGCTTAGAGTAGATAGAATATCTAGCTTGGTTGGCACCGACTCCAAAAAATAACAGATAATAAATTGGAAATAGGTTTCTTGTATAATTTCGTAGAACAGTTAGGTAATTTAAATATTATTTTGTACTTTCAGTTTAAATTTGTTAATAAAATTATTAGTTTTAATTAGCACGGTAGTCAGTTTTGAAGTCGGTTTTTTTAAAGATTTTTTTTTTATAAAAACCAGGCGGTTGCGGGTTCAAATGTTTGTGTGATGAGCACGAGCATTTGTACTTAAGTCATAGATGTATATAAACGTATTTATCCGTCTGTCCGTTATTATAGTCACCATAGCACAAGATCACCCTTAGTTTGGGGCTAGGTTTGTTAACAATTTATTATTATTATACAATGTCTAAACTACAATGTCTAACTAGGTTGGGCAGCATTTGGGAAGTTGCGTCACATCTTCTCGTCGCCTCTACCGCAATGCCTGAAGAGCAGGGTATATAATCAGTGCGTCCTACCTGTCATGACCTACGGGGCCGAACTTGACAGTCAAGCTGGCCCACCGACTGACTATAGAATCCGGAACGAGATCATCCGCCAAAAGACGAAAGTCATAGATATCGTTCAGAGGTGCAGTAAGCTGAAGTGGCAGTGGGCTGGTCATGTCTGTCGCAGAACCGACGGGCGTTGGAGTAGGAAGGTTCTCGAATGGAGACCACGTCTCGGGAAACGTAGTGTTGGACGCCCCCCTGCTAGGTGGACCGACGACCTGAGGAAGGTGGCCGGTGGTGGCTAGGTGCGAGAAGCGGAGGACCGTGAAAGTTGGCGCCGTCTTGGAGAGGCCTATGTCCAGCAGTGGACTGCAATAGGCTGATATGATGTTGGTACAGAGGATAATGGTACGGAACCCTTCGTGCGCGACACCGAACTCGCACTTGGCCGGTTTTTGAATATTTGTAATAAGACGTCCTAACATACCTGTCTTTATATCTTCTTTTATTACAACTATAACTCTAATTCATAGTAATCCAACTTAACGATAAAACGAAGTATTTAAACTTAATTCATGTTCTTAATTACAAGCTGAGGCATGTACAATTAAAACATTTAGCTTCAGTAATTCCAGTTTATGTTATACGACCTCATTTCATTAGGAGTATTGCGTTGGGTTTAAATTAAGTTGTTTTAGCTAAGCGTCAGGTAACTTAAGCATTGGTCTGGCATTATGCCAATTTACTATCGTCATGTTCATTAATATAAACTGATGAACACAATTCCTACCATCATCGGTTTTAAATTACATATCCATACTTTTTAATATTATATATGGGAAAGTGCCTGACTGTTACCTCTTGACGCCATAACTGAACAGATTTAGACAAAAGGACTTGTCCTCGTTTTGTATGGAGGCTGGTTTTTTATTCTAAGATTTCACCAACCACTAATAAACCTATATTTATCTTAAGCTACAAAAATATGAAACACGTAACCATAGAAATCAGAATTTTAAACGCCTCCATTTTTGAGAAAAAATATGTTTTGTAACAGGCATCATCCATTGATCACTTACTTGTATTTCCTGGCTGTATGGCTATGTACCATTGCCTTTCCACTGGTGGATAAATACTACTAGGTACTTCCACAGATTATACAATAGGTACTACTGTCAATGGAATGTCAATTTTGCTGTCCATTTTTTTTCATGCGTTAATTGAAATAGGCGAAGGTGCGGTTTCTGTACAGACAAAGAGAAAAATTTATTTCAAT
Organism: Pyrausta nigrata; assembly: GCA_949316185.1. Lineage (NCBI taxonomy): Eukaryota > Metazoa > Arthropoda > Insecta > Lepidoptera > Crambidae > Pyrausta > Pyrausta nigrata. The sequence goes on from OX438947.1 coordinate 3,151,111, forward strand.
TTTTCTCTAAATCGGAGGCCTTAAAAAATATATTAATTATGCAGAAAGGCTAGTTTTTGTGAAATCTTTAATATAATATTTAGTTTATTCTGGTTAGAAATATTGAGGAATAAAAAACCATTAATGGACAAGTCCTTTGGTATAGAGATAGTTCGAGACCCTAGAAAGAACACACTTAGACTGCAATTTGTTGCAATATAAAAAAATTGGAGGTAAAATGGGGATGAATGTTTACATGAAAAATCCAACTTGTGCGAGTGACGTTGCGGGTAACTAATAGTAGTAATTAAGAAATATTAGACAACATCACATTCATTGCTGTGACCCCAAGTTAATTAGCACTTGGGTTATGGAAATGAGACACAATAGTTGTACTTAAAACCTAGACGCCGAGACAATTTATTTAAATAAGTTTTAATCAGTTTTATTAATAGCAGACATAGTGGTTAGGAAACGCTTCACCCGGCAACGAATTCCACTATCTAGACGCATACGCAAGAAAACCATAGATTTCAAACGTTTCTTTTTTTTGTATTTGTATTATTAACCAGACTGAGGATCGAACTCGGGAATTACGACACATTGAAAACCGGTGTATAATAATCACTCAATCACTAAGGTCGTCCTTTAGTGTTAATTCAATTCAATTCAATTTCATTTCAGGCGGAGCCCATATCGTATTACTAACAATTTCACTTGAAACTAGTGTTAGAAGATATAAAACATTAAGATCAATTCAAAATTATTAACTGTCATATAGAAAAAATATAAAAAATCTTGCAAAAAAATTAAAACAGTTAAGGGGGTGCAGCGCGAAGCAAATTGAGTAAGTCTAAACGATCTTCAAATAAAACATTGAAAATTTTTATATTAAACAGAAATATATAAAAATGCTGTAACACATGTAACGTAGGATTGTTTTTGTTATCAACTTACATAATCTGTACCAAAAGTGAAAATGTAGCGTGTAGTTTATTTAAGTAGTTTTTTTCTTGTGCAACACACATGATTCACTTAACTAATGTCTTGGAACAGGGCAATAAAGGAAAGTCATAAAGTACAGTCGAGACAAAAAGTGCACTACATTCCAACGCGTTCGATATAGGGCTGTCAAATTCAGAAGTTTGACTTACGTCACTGCCATTTTAAACTTTTTACAATAAAATTACTATCACATAAATATATATTTTCAGCTAAAGAGGGATAACAGTGCAATTATTCAGGCTGATGCAAAGGAAAAGAAAAACTCGTTTTACGTAGATATAGAACTACAAGTACATTATTAATTTAAATAGGTTGATAATCTACCTGACCACCTATAATTTTTATATCAGCTCAAATAAGTTTCGGATCGTCGTGATTTTTGACATCCCTATTCCCATATGACACACGGCCGTAAACTTCAACCAACAAATAAGCTCAGGCTACACAAAAGGTAAAAGAAGTTAATGAAAAGTAATCTTTATTGCTTCCCAATAACGTCGATAACGCCCGTAAACGTGTTATCTTACCTCATTAAGCTTTTGTGAAACAATGTCGATCCGAATTAAATGGATTAAAATATTTTTAAAGATAGAGTTTAAAAATGTCCATTTTGCAAAATGAAAATCAAGTAAGTTAAGTAAGAAGATAAAGAGATAGTTACCTTATTCATAGGGCTACGAAAAAAAAACCGGTCAGGTAAAAGAGCATATGTATTTAAAGGTATATGAATTAAAGTTCCTAATTAATATATTTAATAAAATAAAAATAAAATAAGTTTATTTCGTTTTAAAAAGTTTATGCCTTAAAAACTAGTAGATTGGAACCTCCATTTAAGCAAATAATGCCTTTTGAGGGTCCGCCCTTCCATCACTATATCAATGTTTATACAAGGCAGTATGGGTGTATTCTAATATTGTAGTTAGGTATATATATATTATCTTATTTTAGCTAAATACTAAAATATTTAAAACGGCAAATAAGTAACACAAATTTTATTTAACTCAACTTTCGATATCATGTATTTTTTTTTTGACGCTTTCGAATTTTCCAGCGAGAGATTAAGTGAAAAAACTCAATTATTGACATAACAAAACGATATTTCGAGTTTGACACACGAAATTGACTGTGTTTTGTAAAGAGAACATTATGGCCTCTTTTACTTATGGTAATATACGAAATTTGCTGACTGTGAGTAGGTATGTGAGCTCCTTTACGAAAGTAGAGAAATGTTAAATTCTTTAAAACAAACAATTTATAGGTGCAATAACATTTTATGATTTGAATTCTGTGTTTTCTTTTTATAACTTAATTTGTTGCACGTATTTTTGTTATACTTATTACTCGTTTATGGGAGAAGGCACTTTGCAAGTAATTAATTTGTATGTAAATTATTTAAGATTGCAGATGTTCGGCTGTTTTAAAAATTGAGACTCGAAAAAACCGTATGTAAGTATTTTATTATGTTGACTGAACTCGCTTTGTTTTAACTGGTATCTGCAGCCTCGTTAAAGATTATTTATCTTTTGATGGCTGACAAACGTTTTTTTAAGCATAATGACAATTGTCAAAAATCATCAAAGTTTTTTTAAACAAAAACAATAGGTAGATTCAGATTGAAAAGAACATTTTTTTAACTGTTTAAATTTTTGTAAGTGTTTAAAAATCTTAAAGCTATTTAATTCTTTTAACAATCTCACAACTGAGATATACTTAAATAGTGCATTATTAATATGCTGATTTGTCATAATTACAAAGATGCCGATCTGTCAATAATATAAATATGATCCCTTTATTGAGATTATAGCTTATATAGGTAGTTTTTCGTACCTAAAGACGGGACCCTATTACTAAGACTTTGCTGTCCGTCTGTCTGGCACCAGGCTGTATCTCATGAACCGTTATAGCTAGGCAGTTGAAATTTTCACAGATGATGTGTTTCTGTTGCCGCTATAAAAAAACTAACACTAACATACAAAACCAGAATAAAAGTAATATTTGTAGGGGGGCTCTCATACAACAAATGTGATATTTTTGCCGTTTTTTGCTCGATATTAACAATGGCTCGATAAAACAGGTATACGCTTGAAACTCTCACATAATATAAAATTGTATATTTACTTTGAGAATAAATACTTAAATTACAGTAAAAAACATATTTAAGGGGGGCTCCCATACGAAAAAACATGATTTTTTGCCGATTTTTGCTTGATATTGTATAGATAATGGTACGGAACCCTTCGTGCCCGAGTCCGACTCGCACTTGGCCGGTTTTTATAAGTAATGGGCTAACTCTTGATCTTCATCTTATCCCGAGAGCAAAGATAAGGTCTACGGTGGAGCGAGCTTGCCCAGGAGAAGACTATTTACACGCACCTTAAAGAGTTTCGGGTTAGAGCTCATTTACACGAGGACGATTCGTGATTTTTGACGATTCGTGATTTTTTCACGATTCGTTCTTTTTGAATGCCCATGTTCAGACGGATCACGAAACGTGAAAAATTACGATACGTCTTAAATCTAGTATCGTGTTTTTAAAATCACGAATCGTCAAAATACACGGATTTTTGACCAAATTAAATTAGATATTTTGACGAATCGTGAGAAAACATGATTCCGTATGCAATGTTAACGTCCATCCGTCATGACGTATTCTGTATTTTGACGAATCGTCAATGACGGATTTCGTGTGAATGAGCCCTTATACGCACTCGGAAAAACAGTTAGTTGTCAATTGTCATTTGATTTAACCCATATCCACCCCTTTCACCGGAGGTGTTTTTGCGCACGCGCCGAGCAAAAACCCAGTTTATTAGTGCGAGTAACTTCTCGCTTCCTAGAAGCCGTGGTTTATGTATTTATAACTGGACTTAACTCAGGGCTGGCCTGTGGTTTTTATTTGAAATACACAACTATAAAACTTATGAACTAAAAAGAGTAAACTGTGTTAATGTTGTCCATTATCATAAAAACTAGTTTGCAAGGCTTTTTGAAGATATCGATGCTTAATGGTTAAGAAAAACATGGTGACTTTATCTGACCGATGCAGGCTAGTTATCGGTTGTGTGATTAATGGAGAAGACAACGGCAAAACATTGTAATAAAATTGGTTGGGGCAGGAGAGTTCTTAGACAGTTGTTGTGCATACCTGACTAAACTCTGTTTCTCGCTGCACGGCGAGTATTGTAAACAATCTTCACATTTCTTTTTTAAAGCAATTATACATTTAAAAATAAGCTCGACACAATAATAAAAATGTTATGGTAATTTATCATTTAACACATACATTTTTTTATAACTAACAGTATTTTTAAAGTCATGAAAATATTATTTTCAGTATTTCGCCAAGCAAAGAAAATCGGACTTTAGCCTAGAAGATCGCTATGACTGCCTAGATTGTGCTAATGTTTAATTATGTTTGTGTAACGTGTTTTCTGGTTGCAATTAAAAATATCTAAAATATTTTTTATGCTTGACTATTAAAGGTAGTTGCAATTAAAATTTGTGCCAACCCTATTGCTACGTACATGCGTAAGTTGTACAGAACACTGACAGTGCGGCTCTGTTTACGGTTTGTTTTGGGGCTGATGAAGGGTTCATAAGTTGGACTGTCAACGGAACAGCCTGGAAGTGAAGGGTTGCTTGTACTTACAGCTTGTAGTGCCAATAAGCGGTATTCGGTATATAGCGATAAGGAAAAGATGTCAGACTTAACGTATTGAGAAAAAAGGGATCATATTTCTTAATTAGCTGAGTTGTTTAGGTTAGTTATTGGTTATAATAAAAGTAGTATGTCAATATCAAGCTGAACAGTGAGAGAAATGGAAGCGAAATAGACATGGCGGACTTCTATCAGGGACACGACGAGGGGACCGACCATTAGTGATGAAGAAATCAACAGAGAAGAAAAGACAACATCAAGTACATAGCCTTAAAAAATATATTGGTACTAAAAACTATTTTGAGTTTTTCTCATGTGGCAGTAAATTTTTGTTTGTAAGGGAATTCTATAGTTTGTACCAAAAACCTAAATCAGTGACCGTAAATGTATTAAAACAGATTCTAAGCTTCTAATGGGTAAGTTTAATTTTTAAACATTAGGACAAGAACGGTCAAATGAAAGCCATTGTAGTCGGCATTTAAATAATAAAATTAAAATATCTTCATTGATAACAAGAGTTACATCAATAATCAATTCAATACAGCATGAAAGTGCCTATATATCTCACGCAATTGCCAGAGGCTTCCAAACTAGGCTCTGCCTGTATCTTGAGGGATTTACTGATTTATTTTCGTATATTACTTACGTCCGTTTAGTATTTAATACAAATAAATAATAATATTATTTATTTATTATTTTCATTCAATCGATCTAATTTAATATATTGCAGATCACATTGACACTCGATAGTCAGATTAGTCACACTTTCCTGTGGATAAATAACACAAAAATGTATAATCAGAGCAGAGTAAATTAGAGATTGGTCGGGTAGATCTCTCGTCCCCTAGTATTTACTCGCAGCCTACTTATCGAGTTATCGCTTGTATCGATTACACTTATTAAGCGTACTTGCGCACTAGGGTTGTCACACTTTAATAATATAAACTGATAAAATCATATTCCTATTGAAAACTAAAAGCTGTCCTGACGAAGTATTTTTTTTTTTTAGATTATTCCTAATGCCACTTTTTCTTTTGCATTATGTTTTTAGGTTGCCTTGTCGGAAATACTTTCTGCTGTCATAATACATTTACAATTCATTCAATTCACACTGATTGTACTGATTTTAAAATTTTCATGATTTATTCAATTTTTGTTGTTAGTACAGAAAAATATTTTGTTACATTGTTGCAAATTCTATAAGTTGGTAACCCTATAACAAGCGTTGCTTTGAAGGCGGAGTTGACAACGCGAGGGCCGGCATTAGCAGCAAAACATCGGTTATTTACTCTCGATAGATACCGAGTAGAGCTACCTAGGTGTTCCGGCCGACATCCTCACTGGCCAGTAGAAAAATGTTATATTACCTCTTGATTAGCTATACCCGGCCCGGCGAACCTTGATTCCTATGACAGTTCATGTTAGTGATGGGTCGCGTGTCGATGAAACTTAACTTTTTAAACCGACTTCAAAAAAGGAGGAGGTTATCAATTCGACTGTATGTTTTTTTTATTAACCGATTTCAAAAAAGGAGAAGGTTATCAATTCGACTGTATGTTTTTTTTTTCTGTGGCTATGTTACCGCATATCTCAGTCAGTTGTGGACCGATTTGAAAAAAAAAAAGTTTACCTAGAAGCTATACCTTCTAGTTGGTCCCATTTTGGCCGACTCGAGATCTGATGATGGGATCTTGGTGTAATCGAGGGAAACCCTTAAATTTTGAAGGCACGTATAGTGTTTTCGTACTAGTATCTTAATGTTGACATGTTGTTACGTCTGATAGTCATTATGTGGAGCTGAGCTGATGGTAGAACTCCTTAAAAATTAGGAGTTTAGTAATTAAAACACCAGATGTTTTGTCAGGTACTGTATAGGATGCTAACAAAACAAAGTGAAAGGCGCAGCTCCCTCCTCTTCCCCCCCCTCCTAACCCCTCCCTCCTGCCCCCAACAATAAAAATATATAATTACTTCAAGAAATATATAATTACTGCCAGAAATCAAATAACTCTTACCGCTGAAACGATGGATTTGATAGTCTGAGTACCGAGAAAGGACATAGAACAGTTTTTATCCCCAAAATCATTTGTATAGGGAACCCGATGATACGATATACAACAAACTAAATTAAAAATGCTATTAGCAAATCTTTATTATGTTCTTCTTGAAACGGTCTTCCTTCTCGTTACTACTTTCTTCCAAATGACGCAGTCGCATTTGAACAGCGCGTTTAGTAGGTCTACCCATGTTGCACCTTACAATAAATTTCAACTAAAAATAGAAAAAAAAAGAAAAAAAATACAGCCGGCTTAAAAACTGACTACAGTGCTAATTAAAACTAAAAATTTTATAAACAAATTTAAACTAAAAAGTACAAAATAATATTTAAATGACCTAACTGTTCTACGGAATTGTACAAAAAACCTATTTCCAATTTATTATCTGTTATTTTTTGGAGTCGGTGCCAGAAATTCTAATTCTTATGTTTTTTTGCAAATAAGGATAGGATCAGGAAAAAGTTATTGGCGTCGCTGAAATCAGCTGATTTGTTTAAAGGCGGTATCACTTCTCTCAGAGTCGTCTTAAAAAAATGTGTATTTCGGTATGGAAAGTGTGACAAAAGGAAAGTGTAAATGGAGCGGAAGGTTAAAGCACTGATGAGATGTGATTTTCTACGAAAAATAAAGACTATTGAGAACTGGGACAATGTGGTTTACCTGCACGAAACGTGGCTCAACGCCAATCACACAGTCCCCAAAATATGGACAGACGACACAGCAAAATCCTGTACCAAAGCGCCAGAAGGCAAGGGTCATCGTTTGATTATCTGCCACGCTGGTACAGCCAAAGGTTTTGCGCCTAATTGCTTGTGGGCCTTCAAATCAGTTAAAACGACCGATGATCACGAAGTGATGATGGATAATTTAAATTAGCCCCACCATATTTTGATGGACAACGCCCCAAACCATTCCGTCCAAGTGAATAAAGCTCTACCAGCAACAATAATAAAGGGTAAATCCTAGAGTGGTTGCAACGCAATGGTGTGGCAGCTAACATTCAAATGTTTAAAAAAGAATTGGTCAGACTGTTGAACCTGCAGAAACAGCAAACAAAGCGGACATATTTTTTGGATGAAATGGCAAAATCCAAAGGTCACGCAGTGATTTGGCTACCGCCCTACCACTGCCAATATAATGCTTTAAAACTTTGTTTTGATGATTGGGATCGAGACGTGCGATACGACAGCATTGTAGATGAGCCGTTTTTGATAAACGTAGGCGACAGCAGCTGCAGTTCAGATTCCGAGTTCGTGACACAAACCCTAATGTCATTATCAGATTCAGATTAAAATATATAAATAAATGATCGCTGAACAGCTTTTGTTTTATTTGGTTTTGTCCTACAGTTAATTTTTAATTCTCTTGGGTATACAATCGTGAGTGCATGTATGCCGCGCTCTGTTCTATTCAATAGAGAATGTACTAAAACTTAAGTATGAAAAAGCAATGACACTCATAATTTATCACTTAATTATGCCACACATGAAAACTGATACTAATAAAATCTTATCTTAAATAAAACAAAACTTGGTGTCCCCAGAAATATTTTATAAATTTGAGTGAAATAAAAACAATTTCATGAAACTTTTTAACATTCAGCTCAGCACCTATAACTTGAATGATTATAAATCATGTACACTCGTTTCCATTATCGACATTTGTTTATCGATATTTTTCCGCACTAGTCGATATCTTCCGAACGAAGTAACTTTTGCAGGACGTAAACGTAAAGTCTGATTGAGATAATTTCTTGTAAATGTTAAGAACTGTTATAATTCCGACAGAATATCATTGTAATGGCATATATCTACCTAACCTTAATAAATGGCATTTTTAGAAGCCTCCAATTCAATTCTAATGTAACGGTGACGCCACTACAATGTTGTGTCGTAGGAATAACTATCAATGTCATAGGAATCAAGGTTCGCCGGGCCGAGTATAGACCTACTTTGACACCAATAGCAAGGTACAAATGTATCACTAATTCGAAATATATATCAAAGCGACAAAGTTTTTCAGATAGTCCAATGTGCAAGCGCAACGCCTCTTACGCAGCGTAGTTGTGCCGCCAAAACTAACAGCGCGAATGATAATTATTTTTATAGAGAGGTTATAAAATCAACATAACTATAAAAATATAATACAAGATCGGATGAAAAATATTGGTTAATAAAACAAGACATCAAGTTAAAAATAATACTATAAACCAATCGTTGACTACCGAATATAATATTCGGATTCTCAATATGTAAATCAAATGAGTGTTACATGTAAATTAATAGAAGAAGACGATTTGCTATTAAATTGAAATTCAAAACATAGTGACGTAAATTATTCAAGCCCATGTTGTACATTGTAGGACATAGAAACTTATGTCAATATTTGATTAATAGTCTAGCTAGATAAGTAAACATTGTAAACATTAAAAATAATTTAGACATGCCTTGGTACAAGCTTCGGTTTATACAGGATGTCGAATAAATTTCTATAACTGACTGTGACACTGGCCACTAGTATTTTTTTTTCTTAATTTCTCGTGCTCGTAGAGTTGTTCATTTATGTCTAAGACAGGCTGCATTAAATGACTTTTTATGCACTAGGGCCAGGCCTGTGTATCTCCCCGCGGAGGTAGCAAAAACGTACCTACGCGCGGCGCACCTACGTAGGTGCTAAAACAAGTTGCGTGTCGCTACCGGCCAGAGCCACGCTCGCGCGTTTTATTCACCGGCGGCCGCGCGGCTACGTTTGCTGGCTGGACGAGAATGAATAAAGTCCTAGAAAGAGGCGCTAGATGGCGTTAGAAGCTTCTCGTAGCAGTCAACCCTATCGCGTCGCGTGATATTACGTCACTGAATAGGTTTAGTGTATTATGAATCATATTCCAGAGCAATAAGTATGAAATTATCTTGCAATGGATTTTTGTAGGTGTCTACACGAAAATGTGCTTGACTCTGAGGCGAACTAAATTACGCCATATTGTTGACGACATTGAGTAGACATTTCTTTGAATACAATTGCTAAGTCATACTTCTGTACGAAGTACTAGTATTCTGTGCTAGGGCATAAAAGTAATTTTTTATAAGACTTTGGCAAATATGCCTTTCAGTCACATCCATACTAATATTATAAATGCGAAAGTGTGTCTGTCTGTTTGTCTGTTACCTCTTGACGCTTAAACCACTAAACCGATTGAGATGAAATTTGGTGTGGAGACAGCTCGAGATCCTGGAAAGGACATAGGCTACATTTCGTCGCGATATAAAGACATTAATGGGGTGAAATGGGGGATAAAAGTTTGTATGGAAAATCTTGCGGGTAAAGGCGCGGGGAACCACTAGTTCAATATAAAATCGTCTGTAAATTTCCGAATTCATTCGATAGATACAATACGTTAGATACTTAAATTATGAAATTAAAAGAAAACATGGATGTCACTTCACAAAACAAATCACACACAAATTAACAAGTAATAATAATAATGTCCTCCTAGCCGAATTTCGATTACGGCGGCATATCTCAACAGTGCACAATTGTATGCGCAATACACAGGTGCACTCTCTATTCCTTTACTCTCATAATTTTGGTAAGACGGCAGTCCGACATGACCGTAGAGAGATCAGGCGCAGGACCAACGGCTTAACGTGCTTTCCGAGGCACGGGGGTGTTAACACCACCAACTTCCTGACTCCGGAGCTGTGTCTAAGTTATTTCAAGACAGAAAAAAACACTCTCGGCCCGACCCGGCATTCGAACCCGGGACCTCGTGGATAGTACCCAGCGTGCTGACAACTAGACCAACGACGCAGTCAATAACAAGAATTTAACATGATTTTTTTATAATAAATTTACGTCTTTTACAAAACCTAGCACTACTAACCTAAAATGTTACTACTCAGACATGACCCATCTTCGGCCGCATCGTCATTGACCATCAAGTGTGATTGCGGTCAAAAATGTCTGCCTATTTATAAAAAAAAAACTAATATATAAATAAACATACTTGTGGGCTAAGGTGCCTCAAATATTTGAACAGACTGTATTTGGGAACAGAGTCGTAAGGATCTAACAGTAAACACTGATAATTTATTGTCACACGTTTTAAAAGTCATAAATGTAGAAAACTATGCTCTAAAAACCTCATAAAAAATCAATACAACTTGTAATCCGGTTTGAGGATCTAAGTTTATGGCATTTCAACGTCATGTATGGTAAACTATCGAGTTTATTAATTCTGAGTTTGTGTAGGAGGACCATACATACAAATAGTTTAATGGTATTTAACATACTGATCATTTTTCATCTGAGTTAGCTAGATTAGTCATTTATGACCACACATGACCTTTTATTTATTTAATCACGCATATATTGAAAAGGATCTATAAATGAATGTTCAGGTAAGATCATAAATAGTTTTAATTAATGTTGTAGATGATAAGACAGCTAATTAAGATACTCCTTAGATAGATTTATCATTCCGTACCCAATACCGTTGACATTAGGATAAATTATCGTCCGAAATCACTAGTTGGAGATTTCTAAGTCATGATATTTTAAGATATTCAAAGATACGTTTAATCTAAATGAACAGAGGAATCTGCAGCTAATATGTCAATTATATTAGATACTTGACATATTATTCCTTATAACCTATAATTTTTAGAGTTATTCGTCGACTCGCCGACAGTAAACTCGCCCTCTTGAGCGAGTTGGCACCTCTTGATGTTACTTATTTTTTTGTCGTCAACTCGCCCAATCTTTTGAAATCTGACGTATTTTTGTACAGTCAGCTGGATAAGTTTTATATAAGTTCTTATTTCGAGTGGACGAGTAACTCAATTTTAAAGTATAAGGTACTGGAAGCAAAAATGCGAAGTAGGATCTATTCAGATCGACTTTTAAAACGTCATTTACTTGTATCTAGATCTAAATAGGAAGACCACTTGTAACACCTGCCAGAATACCTAATAGTACCTTCTGCAGAAGTACAAAAATCACAATCATTTTGTGCAATGCCTTTTATAACTGGTATGGTCATTTTCCCAGTTCTTCTTACTTCTGAGAGAGGCTATTCTTATAAGAAAGGCAACACGCATTATTAGCGTTCGCGGAATGCTAAATGTTTACTTGGGGGCACAAATCGATTTCAGTTCCCACTAGGGTGAAGAATTGTGGGAAATGTGTGAGAATGTGCCTGTAAACATAAATTATGTTATAACGTTGATTATAACAGCAAGAAGTTTTGTAAAGTACGCCTAATAGTTGTTTCTGGTTCAGGTTGTGTGTTAATTTGCTGATTTGTAAATAAAAAATATTGCATTGTAATTTTCTGTTTGGGGTGCAACAAAAAATTGTATTTTTTCCATTTACTTATCATTTAAAAGCAGGTATGTACATAAATGTTTATGGCAGATTTTTAAAAACCACACCATCTAAGGGTTTTTACTAAAGCTACCGAGTTTACACAGTACAGTGAATTTGTAAGTAAAATGCGGTTCGCTGTGCACTTTTATCCGGTTACCGTAGGTAGGTACTCATTTCTCTTGGCTTATCAATAAAACACATAGGCAGGTATTTCATTTCATCTTCATTACTTCTGATTTTGTGTAGGCGTTTTATACTATTTATAACTACATTTATCTACGTCACTAAATTTGAACTACCCAACGTTACATTATTATGTCACAGTTTTCTTTTTTCATATCGAGGCAACGCTAAATCAAGTTTTTCTTTCAATACCTTCTGCAGAACAGTTAAATACAGAAAAAATACATCCTCAAAAATAACCTAGCAAAGCTTATCAACCTAATTATGCAGTAAAAATACGTAGTTTAGTGTAATAAAGGTCAATAGACATGAACTATTACTTCACCGTCCCGGCAGTCACCTAATGGGCGGCATTATTCAATTATGAGCTGTTACTAGCACAGGGTACTGAAGCACTATCTAGTCACACGGCAGTGTGTCCGCCAAGTACGCGAACAAAGGCGAAGACAACGGCCACGTGTTATTTACACAAACCATTTCCAGCCACTTTTGACACCCCTATAACTTAAAATCTATTAGACATTCATATTTGCAATTTCGCGAGTCGTTTAGGACTTTCAAACTTGAGCATTATTAAGTAGGAAATACAGGAACTATGGTATAAGGGGCTTTGTAAGAACTTGGTTTCGTGATAGATCTCACTTCATTTACCAGCGAATCCGTCAAGTACTTGGCATTTATTCACATTTATGTTTTGGATGGGATAATACAGGGCGTTGGGTTACCAAGTGCTGGATTTTCTAGGATCCAAACAAACGCGTTACAAAAATATTCGCTTTTCCATACTAAAATATGCTGTAAGGTACCCACTTCTACGATCTACGATACTTTGATATTGTAGATAATATGGGAATGTAGGAAAATAAGTGAAACGCTTTTAAAGTAGGTTAAAAAACGCAATTTCACATTCCATACTTTTAAGAATATGTATATATTCTTAGGTCGTCCAGACAAAAAAACCATGAGACGGTTCTTTTAACACTAAAGAAATAATAAAATGTGCTAGATCATTATACAATGACATGATACGTAGCTTATAACGAGGTACATTTACTACCACCAATCATATTATTATCAAGGCTCATAACACTTCATTTACTTATCCAACTAGACGTATGTTGACCTTAGAAGACAATTTTATGCATATTTTTACATTAATAACGCACTTCTAATACGGTACAAGGTGTGATAAATAGCTTTAAATCATACAGCTTGGGTGATTAGAGAATAAGGTATACTTAGTTAAATATCAATAGGAGTATATCGAAAGCAAAGGCGCCCTGAGATGGCGCCACATTTTCAAAGACTTGAAAATTGAGGAGTTTATTTCTACTTTAAATATTTATTAATATGTATTTTATATCACATTTTGTATGTAGCAAAACTTATTATCAGTGTAATGGGAGATGTGATGAAACCATGCTGTAAACATATATGGACAAGAAATTACAAAATCACTAAATGGAATTGCAACACATTATTAAAATCAGGGCAGAATTTCAACCCATCTTCATATTTCGTTCTACGTAAATCATAAGTAATTTCAAAATACTGTTAACCTATTTAGTACCAAAACTACTAAGTCCCATGTGCGTCACATAGGACATCGTTATTCTAGTTATTATCTTAAGAGATAAACACAAACTATCAAAGTACTTGTCTGACCTCTAGGTTAATAAATAATATGTCTATTGATGACGGAGAAATGTTACTTGCAGATGCTAGTAAAATTAAAGATCTTAATAAAATCATTTTAATTATTTACTCTCTCTCTCCCTCTCTCTCTCTCTCTCTCTCTCTGTGTGTCGTTTCCTCATTTCTAAGAGTCGCGAGTCCTCCATTCATGATTTTTTCTTGCACAAGGATCTTCCATTTGTTAACCAAATAATGTTTGAAAAAATAACAGAAAGTTACTTTGTTGTTATGACAAAAGCAGTGATACCTTGAATAAAGCTTAGATTATATATAATTCAAACTAAATATGCAAACTACCTACATTAGGGCACATAAATTACCTTATGATTTTAGTGGTATATAGTTTAGTTTTACATTCCTGTTATGATTACTATTTATTTTATTATTTCTATTAGGGATGAGGCCAAGGATTTCAAAGTAGTAGACTATCAGATTAGTTACACTGAAAAAAAATATTGGTTAACAGTAACCAAACTTTAGTGACTTGCGAACGTTCGCAAGTTACAACAAACTAGTTTGTTACTGATAACCAAAAGTTCGCAAGTCACTAAAGTTTGGTTACTGTTGACCAATTTTTTTTTCAGTGTACTAAATTGTTGGCTATCCTAAACGTTAAAACATGTCGTGTCATAAAATTATGATAAACCTGTAAATATCGCGTTATGAGCTGGAATATTTAATGATGTGATTAATGTCCTTAATACGAGTAGTTGCAGCTTAAGGTTAGCAATATAGGATATTGTCCATTATAATTATTTTTATAACTTAAGCAATTATTTTGCAAGTTTTTTTTTACGAAATCAAATTGATTTTCGCTCACAAAAATTAATCGACTGTGTCATCCAGTGGGACTCGAACCCACGTCCCTTCGCTTATATTGTCTATTATCGCTTAAACACTTTATTAAAATGTAACAAGGTCTTTTGAATAGCATACAAAAACCAGTGCCATTTGCGTTACTCGACAAAGATAGTATATATTTAATGCAATAAAAAAATGTTAAATATTTTTTTGCTATGTCAAACATTTTGTAACCGTTCCAAACTAATGAAATATTTTAATTAACAAGCGCTTAATGCTTAACTGCTGACCGACTGACTGATCTAAAAAAAATCACTACAAGGAATAATTACTGTTTTACATAGACAGGGGCAAATGTTTGTGTGATGAGCATTTGTACCTAAGTCATGGATGTATAAACGTATATAAGTATGTCTATCCGTTATCCTAGTCACCATAGCACAAGCTCACGCTTAGTTTAAAGTACTGGCCATTAGGTTGATTTAAAGCTTTAAACTAAGCGTGTGCTTGTGCTAGGTTATTGGTGTTTGTTGAATCTATTTATTTATTTATTAAAGGCGTAGGTTTCATTTAGGCATCATCTCTGATAGCTCGTTTGTCATAACATGATAGTCATGATAGTCATGTATTCTAGTTAAATGACTTTCTATATAACCTTTAACTGTTAATTATTCATAGGGAAATCTTATAGTATCAAATCCGAAGCATTTGAACTCCAAAACATATGTCCGATCACGAACTGATTGGTGCGTGCGTGAAGTACAGTCTGCTACAGAAAACAATGAGTAAAACCCGCCCACGTTGAATTTAATTTTAGATATAAAATTGATTAGTTCCCATATTAGATAATGCTCATGCTATAAATTTGAAAGATATTACAAGTCAACATTTGAACATAATTAGTTTAGAAAACTAAAAAAAAAAACAGTTTTAAATATTTTGTGCATTCATAGCTAGTTTCAATCAAAATAGCAATGCGGAACGACAAATTAACCAAGTGAAGTAAAGTACTGGCCATTAGGTTGATTTCTTCGACACACGAATCATCCATGTAACTTGAGAGTTAAAAGAATTTACTCATGAAAACGCAGTTGAGTACGTAACGTAATTAAGTATACATATAAAAATTAAGATGACTAATAGTCTCTGTTGACTGTACCATAATTGCCATACATGTAGTTCTCGAAATAATCACGGGAAAGTTGTACGTGTGAAATGGTTGTAGGGCTGTAAACATGGGCCTAACTGGGTTAAGGGATGGATGTATGATTTATAGTTTCACGCACAGAAACACAACTTTTATCGCTTCAATTCAATGATAGCAACCAGCAGCTTTCTTTCATATTTTCTATCTAGAGTTTCTATTCCCTGAGCGGCTTAGCGGAATAAAAAAAGCGAAAAAAAACGACACTATCACAACTATATCTATTTTTCCTGGCCATCGCTCGTCTAAAGAAAAAATATTCGTACGTAATATACGTAAATCGTCTGTCTGTAATAAGATTGTCGCAATCCTGTAAGAAACATCGGGTGCCCACGACAGAGGAATTTCCTAGTGTGGGACTTATAGTTAAAAGCTTCATGTGTTGTTGTCATTGCGAAATTGCATTGTGTAATAGCATCACGGCTTATTACTTATACTTTATTTTCTGTAATATGTAACAATAATATGTTGTTGTTAATAGAATCTGTGTTAACTGGCCTGCGGTACGAGCCCTTTGCAGTCGTCAAAAATGATTTTAAGAGATTTTTGACAAAAGTTCGTTGTGTAACCATAATAATTTACCAAAATAGTTTTTGTCAAACTGAGACATAAAAATCCCTACAATCGATTTGGTATTCATTCAAATATTTGATACTGCAGCTGCGTCAAATTTTTCGGTCATTCCTAAACACCGAGGACATAATGTCCTCGATGTTCCTAAAGCTATTCAGAACCGATTGGTATTTTAACGAGTCCAATTTTTCATTTATATTAATCTATAAATTCTCCTAACTTTCACTTTAAATAACACCATAAAGTATTACAATATGTAAGTGTAGGTAATTATATGTGTCTGAGTAATTACTCACGTATCGTTCTTATTCGACTAGTATAAAACTTCTACAGACATTCAGCATTTCATAATCATTTACCGCCTTACCACAAACTATTAGAACTTAGTCCAAACCTCGTCTACACATGAGACGAATAATTTAAAGTGTATGTCTCAATTATTGAATTACGCCTATCTGTCATTAATTTTAAATTAGCCATTTTATATTTAAACAGGGTTTGGACACAGTTTTAATTTTTAGTAGTAAGGCGGTTAAGGTCTAGTTAGGAACAACTTTGTCAGGTCAGTTCCTTTTATTACCCATATATCTTTTATACAGGTCTTGTATCTATCACCAAAGACGGTATAATAGGTAAGTGAAGTTTATACGACTGATTTAAAATGATTTTATGGGCGCTTCAAAGGTAAAATAAAGGGTGATTGTACACTCCTTTTTAGTAAATCCGTTATCCACCTTCCTTGTATGGGATAGTTTAATTAATTGCCAATAAAATGGTAATAAAGCTTAAGACTGTGCTTTTGCAATAAGATTATCATGGGGGATGCACGTAAGATAAAGTGATTTAACCAGTTTATAAACTTTAACTATACATTCGGTTTGATATATATATTTAATAAACTTACCGAAAGATCGCAATTCATATAAATTCCAAACTAACGTAAAAACAGCTTAAAATAAGTTTAAATCAAAGATCCCTGGGCTCTAGATTTTTTGCTCATAGGCAATGGTTATAAAGTTGATATAACTTACCTACTTAAATGGTATAGTCCACTTAGCACTAAATCAAGTGTATTTTCCTCCAGTAAATCTAAAATTTGACCACTATCAATCACTCGATCCATCGAGCTGCGAAGGCATTTATCAAAGCAAAGGCTTATCCTCACCAAATAACAATATCAAGTAATTTTTCTAGAATATTACCTGAAACAAAAAATAAAATAAATTAGTATTACACGAATGAACACAAAAAGTAACAAAATCTTAGCTGCAAAATTTTTTTTCTTAAAACTGGTTTTGGTAACATTGTCGCCAGAAAATTAGTGATGTGGTCGGACTTAGCCATAACACCTTAAAAGGAGATATATACAATTCGCTCAATTGTGATATTCAAATGTTAACACTAAAAACTGACTATGGAATAATCCAAGAAGGCTAATTTATTAGCTGTTTATCTCTGACAATTTTCACTTTATACTTAAAGTTGACGATAAGACATCAACGGCCAATAATAAAAGCTATTTTAAAAATGTCAATAACACAATTTTTCATTACTGACGGCTTGCTAGACAATTTTATTATATTATATTAATCGAGTTCATAACCGAGGAACTCAGCACATCACTAAAGCATCGTAACTTTGATTTAAAGGTCGTTTTATCAGGCCATAACTCTAATAATTTCAAAGACGGCTTGTGTTATGAATCGTTAATCATCTTTACAAAAATAAACACACCAGCATGCATATAAGGATTTATTGAAAGTTATTTTGAACATGACAAATATGGTGCAAGGCCTTCCTTGAATTATAGAGGAAATTTAATATTAATGTTTACTTGAGCTTACGTCTGGTTTGTGTGAGTTACAGTAAACAACATTCGTTTATCGAAAACTATTTTACTAGCACCAGTAATAATGTTTCCAATCTCAGAGGTTTCAGAAAGATAGAAAAACGCGTTTTGCTTAAGATTTTGGAAATATATTTTAGCTAAGAAATTTAAAATTGTCTTGTTGTAAATTTTCGCTATGCGACATGCGACGCAACTACACCAACAACGTTACCGCGTTGAGAATTAGTTCAGGCAATTGTATACTCAGAATTTGTATTTTTAAAACTTAACAAGATAGATAGTCTCACTGCAATCCTTAAAATTACAACTTCAAAAAAAAACCAGACATCTTCATAAATCGAAAATGTCAAAAATGTCTACATATTCCGGTTAAACAGACGAACTGTAGACGCACAAAAACTAACAATGAGTCAGAAAACAAAACTAGTGATCACGTCTCAGCTTGGACAAACAATGATCACGTACAGTAAGGGAGACCTCAACACCTGGACAAATACAAGGAGAGAGTTCAAGTCATGGAAGATTAGAAGATTAGGCAAGAATGGAGTGAAAAATATGTACGAGTATATTTAGTATATTCAAAAACAAATATAAGTACACGAAATGCAATGTGTAGTGGAAATATATAGATGAAAAACACTAACCTTTTGTAGAAATCATACAAATTGGTGAGATTCGACGAATTTTTGATCCGACTAAAGCATATAACAGTTAGGCAATTTGAACCAAAAATTGCGTGAAACTCTATGTGCAGCAGATTAAATATTATATCTGTGACTAAAAAGAAACTTACTTTGTTTATTCATTAGGTGCACCAACAATCATGCAAACTTAAGACTAACAATTTATGTAAAAACTAATTGTGTTATCAATAGTAAGTGCACACCGCATGTCATGATTTTTATAGACGGTGCTTAGAAGAATAAAAAACTTATAATATCAAAAGAAACAATAAATAAAAGATACAAAGCATATAAAGTCACACTAAGATTTTAGATGCTGCAACTTTGAACTTGGCTAAGGGCATTGAGTGTACCTCCAATGATCCGCTCAGCTTGTTATAGAGTTTGGCAATTTTACAGACAGGTGAAGTGACTGCTTACCTGCACTATTATCATAATATGTAGTTACTGTGCAGCTAAGTTTCGTTTCATATTCAGTTTGAATCGCCTCAAAATCCTCATTGACTATGAGACTCCATATTTTTTTCTTAAACTTCACTTGCGATGAAAACGAGAATTGTTTGCTAGTCGTTTCTTTACCAAGAATAACAAACTAGTATGCATAGTAATGTTAATTGTTGATCGAGAAATTAGAATAATTCTTATATGGTTTGTAATCAAATACAATCGCATCGGAATCAAGTTTTCTAACCACTCAAACTTAAATTACACAGTTTGTTTTGTTCTAGGAATCCCTATCAAGTTATTATTTACATAATAATACCAGATATACCTGATATGTGAGAATTGTCTTATAACGCTTAATACTGCTTTATAAGGCATGTAATTAAAGATAATACGTGTAATAAAAACACATTTATACCCACAGAAAGGAGACAGCATGGTTTAGCTCTGTGACCAACTATTTAATCGTTTTTATTGGTTTATTTTTGTTTTAGAACAAAAGGGTAAACCTATTAAAATTATTTGCATTTATGATCTAATTTAAATAGAGCATATTCACAATGTTAAAATTCACTAAACAATAAAATGGAAAAGGTTGTATACTAAACGAATGACTACCGTTAAAGAGTAATTAAAAACTGTAGTAGCTATAATGAGGTATCGTATATCAAAGTCAATGTTTGCAATTAGTAAAAATATACAGAGTGACAAGTGTGCATAAATTAACACAGAAGCAAGTTCTGGCGATAATTTGTATCGCGTTTAATAAGAGTTAGTGGCTTTTAATAAAGTATATTCATGTAGAGATACCAATCTAGTATTTGGAACGGCTGCCATGAATATTGATGACTTCCAATTTATGGGGATAAACAAGTCAATCGAATTCGGAATTTGATGCCGTGAAACCTAATATTCTGGTGTTATTAAGAGCAAAGAACTACAGTTTAAAGTTGGGAACTGTTTAACAATTACACAGCAATAAAATACCTTTTCCAAAAAATTCACTCTTAAACATTATTATTATTAAAAATACATTAAAACGGGCATTACCGCGACCGATAAGTTTTTAATTGTCAACAATTTTAGGGAAAAAGTTGAATCAATCACCACATACGAAGACATCCAGTTCTCCAGTCGGCCTGTGACCACGATCGGGTGCAACCGGTAAAAAAATCGTAGTCAAAATAATGACTAGTCAGGTTTCCCTGTTAACAGGGCCACGGAGGTCAGATGGCAGTCGCTCCACTGTAATTACTGATCTACCATATCCTGGATAATGGTCCAAAATGGATCCTTGCGTGCGAGTGCACAACCGGGATAACGCTAAGATGAGGATGAGGATTCTTAATCATAGGAACTGACGCAACGACTTGAAAAAATCGAAATGAATCTTGATACATCTAATGGGATTGATAAAAACGTAAAGTTTCAAGAAGAAATCAGCTTAAGTAACCAGAAATGACACAGTTAAAGACAAGATGAATGCGACAGATAAGTCTGAGCAAAACCTTTTTAAGTGAAAATGTTTAAAAGATATACAATTACTTCGCCCTTGTATAACTATAATCGTGCAATCCGATACTGGTGCATTAAAAATAAAGTGAAAGGACACTGGACATGAATAAGAAGCCATGTTTGAACAATAAAGTTTTGTAAAAGACGAGGTGATTCAACTGGACTTAACGTCCACACCTACACAAGTGAATCAATGAATGAAATATCCTAATTGCAAAACTCCAAGGTGAAGATTGTATAAAAAATATTAGTCATAACGTCAAATGTCAGTGCTAATAGGCCGTAGCTTTTGTTAAATTTCAATCCTTATAATAAATAATATATTAATAATAAATTGTTTCAACAAACACACCAATTACCTAGCCCGAAACTAAGCGTGAGCTTGTGCCATGGTGACTAGGATAACGATATATCAATCTTCATTTTGGTATTATATTGTTACATACAAATATCATATACCTATTGTTATTACATAGGTTAATATCTTTTAATGTAGTTGTAATCTTTAAAGAAATTCACAAACACATTTTAGCCTTTTCATCATCAGCTTTACATAAGTTTAAGTCGCATATTAAAAATAACCTGACTATAAACTGAACTTTCGCTATTAATAAATAATTTGCACCTACTAAGTACTGGTCCAAGTTTTTCTTTCACATAACTTATTTTTGATTAATGGCAGTACTAAATAACGGCTGGGAAAGTGGTAAGTGAAGGGACGTTAAATACTCCACTGGAGTTAATATGAACATAGTAATCTTGCACCTAATTGAGAGGCACAAAAACCTTAATAGCAGCAGACAGGCTGCTATTTAACATTCAGAAACAGACACTTGGTTGTTAGAAGTCTAATAAAATCATACTAGAGAAATAATTGGGATTCTGCTCCGTAATTTGCTTTTGCCGTATCTTTTTAGTATTTTTTTTATTTGTTTACTAACATAGATATTATTAAAACAGGTCATACATAATCGAGTCGAGTCATTTTTTAAAGTTCCTTATGCATGCATCATTCTTTACGCAGCTTATACGGTTTCATACTCACTTTGTACCGATATAAATAAACTCCAATCCCATCTGAAAGTACCTATTGTTCAAATCTGCAAAAAGTAACGTATTTTATGACCTCATAACTACATTTTCTCACACTAATGATGAATCATGTGATGTGGCATTCGGAAAGAAATGCATGGTGATTCATACAAAAATGCTAATTTCTACCGGTCTAGACCCAGCATCAGACTAAATTAGCTCCCGAAGGCAAGACCGCAGGTTTTTTTGATAATTGACAATCATCAAAATTTTTACATAATTTTGTTTTTGGAATTCTATGTATATTTGAATTAAAAACCTAAAAAAAGAACAGCAACTGTTGATATTATTTTTACATATTTGTCACTACAACTAAAACGCGAGACGCCTGTGTCCTTTAGTCAATAATTATGTCATCATAACATAAGTAAAAAAGGTATAAATAGTAATGTTTCTAAGACAGCCATTTTTACTTTTTTGTCGCCTGATTTCAAAGTTTACAATGTTGCATGTTTGGCTTCAAGCAAGAGTAATAAAGGCGGTGGTACCGTTCACAAAAGTACACAAACAGACATACGGTCTCGACGTGCAATTTATGGGTTCCCGAGCCATCATTGACTGCCTTAGGGTAAACCACCGATAGACGGATTTGCTGACGATTTCTAAAAGTACTGTTAGGGTTCTGATCACAACACATGTTTTTTGTTCTAGGTATATTTATATTTAAAAAAGTACCGAAATACTTCTGGATAAATATTAGACTCTTAGTTCTGCTCATAAAATAAAAACAAAATGGTAGCTGATTGTACTTTGACATTTGCTCCAACTGTCAAAATCTCGCCATTGACATTACATAAACTCAATATTCAAGATACAGGACATCTGTATTTATAATGTTTAGTTTATGTTATAACTAATTAATATGGCTCATCTAATATACTTTTGCATTTTGAAACTTTGGCCTTGGAAAGAACGCTGGAACAATAAATAAAAAAACCGGCAAAGTGCGAGTCGGACTCGAGCACGAAGGGTTTCGTACCATTAACTTACAACATTAGACAGTATAGGCAAAAAAAACTGAAGAAAGTTTATACTGTTCTTTTGGAAAAAAGTATATATTTTTATTTTATTCATAGTTTCAAAAGTATTCATCACACGATAGACAAAACAATTTTAAATAAGAGTTCCTGCGCCTGTTTCTTAACGTGAGTGATTTGAAGTTTATAGGTCCAAGACTATAGAAACTACAGGGGGGGGGGGACACAGTGTAAACGACTTTGGCGGGCTATATCTCGCAAATAATCGTAAATAGTAAAGCTGATTAAAAAGGGTTGTATGGAAACCCTACCTTATTTCCATAGTCCTTTTCAACGATACCCCACACAAGGGGGTGCACTAAAAAATAATTCACCCCCCCTCCGAGAGGTACCCTTAAAAAGGGGTAATTTTAATTTTTCGTATTTTTAAAAATGAGATCTATATGTGAAGTGTCCTCGGACCAAGTTACATGCAAATCAGTCCATAAACGTAGAAGATATTTTGCTGTGACAGACTAGGACGGATGGAACGGACGGACTGAACGATCTTATAAGGGTTCCTTGTCGGACTACGGAACCCTAAAAACCGTCTTTTCTAGTTCGTGATATTAAATAACCGATTTACTTACATGTCAAAATATAAGTTACACCCGTGAGTAAAACCGTATTTATTTGAAATTTCACTGAAGTCACTTCTGTGTGAAGAATGTGTGTCACTGAAGTCTCTAAAGTCTATGTCACTGAAGAATACCTCGATCTGACAAGAGTAAACCACACTTATTTCTAATGCATTAGTTTATGCAAATAAGTAATCTTAACCGACACTAACTCTATTCCCTAAATGCCGGTAATTATCATATCCTCACTAGTGTTGTTGTAGTATTTATATGGCTTCGGATATTATACCGAAGCTACATTATTATTTTTAAGTGATAAGTATTCACTTTTGTAATCTTAATACTGGATATTATTACACTTGAAAAAATTGACCACCAGTGGAGGGAATCGAACTCGCGTTCCTCGCATACAGGGCGATTGCCTAACCTCTCGGCCGAGAGATTCGATTCCCGCCTCTGGTAGTAATTTTTTCAAGTGCAATAATATCTAATATGTGCCGAAGATATATAGCCTTAGTCACAATATAAGACTAAGTAGACGTGGTGTTTCTGTGGGCTAGAATTTGCGTATTTAATTTAGCATTGATTATTACAGTTTCGTACTTTGTGGTCGGATGTTTCTTTGATTGAGATAATTTGGATTACTTATCCCTTATGATTCCTGTAAGTACCTAAAACATATTCAAATTACAGTGTCAAAGATGTTAATAATGGTATACGAGTATCTCTCTCATTCCCTCAGTAAATTTGACAATGACAGTACGTTCAAAGTATTCTTGAGATTGAGTTATGTTTAAAATTAAATACGATAATAGAGCCCTGTATGATTAAACGCATGTGATTTGTAATTTTAATCAAACTTTATATTTTTATACAAGGTAGTTCAGTCAACTTCAGATACGGTATGTAACTTATAAGACTTCAAAAGTTCACTTTACTTTTTACAGGTAATAGTTTTTTTCGGATATTTTACTTCGGCTACAGGCTATGGATATTCACATCTCTATACTTGCCCTAGTTACCGGGAATGCTGTAAACAAGCCACTCGATTTAAAACTCATTTGTAATTTAGATTAAATCTGTTACTACAAAGGTAATGAGAGCGAAAGTCATCCACTGCTTTTTTGGTTCCACCCACCGATAGTAGAGCGTACCACTATGCTTGTTTAATTACTACTATTACTGGATATCCTAGCTGAGATAATGGAGCTTCTTTTCTTCACTAGCAGTTCCCCGCGACTTCGCCCTCGCCAAATTCGGATATTCCATATAAACTTTTGTCCCCTATTTCACCCCTCTGATGTTTTTATACCCCGGCAAAATAGCGGTAGTATTCTTCCCAGGGTCTTAAACTATCTCTGTAAAAAAATTCATTTGAATCGGTTCGAAGCCTATTCAATACAAACAAACAAACAATCATATCTTTACTCTTTATAATATTAGTGTAGATTAAAATTATGCAGTTAATGGATTTAAATTCAGCAAGATATTGGATGAAATTAGACAGATGAGATAAATACTTGGCAATCTTTCCGTAATTTATCAGCCCAATAAAAACTAATATAATTGGTAATTTTCTAGCTCTGATTTTCGACATGACGTCATTACACAAGTACCTATATCGTCATACATAACAATGTATTTCTTAATCAACTACCAAAACGCCATCAATGGTAACACCAGTGTGCGTGAGTGTCACACCACCAGCATTTCCACGCATGGTGGTGTAGATTTAGATATGTTTGGAGCGTAGTAGGCACATGACCATAGCTACGCAACTGGACGCTATATTTGGTCATTACACGAGATCTTTATCAATTGACATGATATAACTACAAATTGGCTTTTTGTATTAGTATGCAAGTTAGGAGAATCGTGACTGAAATTGGTACGAGGACTTGGCCTAATAGAAAGTGAAATACATATAATATGCATCAGTGAATTATCAAAAAGTAGAAAGTTAAAAATAATGTACAGTTTTTATACAGATCTGGAGCACATTTCAAGCTGAGGCAGTTTATATCTTTCAACAATCAAGCCAATCTAGCAAGGGTTATAAAGGCACTGATGGATGACAACATTGTTGAATATGAATTTGCAGTTATGAAGAATTTTACACTTTTAGCACCATGATCTTCCATTTATTTTATTATATTATTTATTTATTCCATGGCTTACAGTAATTCGATGGTTTCCAAAATAAAATTGAAATTAACCTCGAATTGCTTTCGAGACGTGAGTTTGAAACTCATTTTGAAAGCCATCATTAGCTTGCTGGAATATAGCAAGGCCTATAGCGGAAGTAAGCCAAGACGACAGCTTATAGTTCGCAATGACCAAACGACTGTCTACCTCATTAAAAACGCAAATGTACTTTTCTACTTGCACTTTTAAATGTGTCACGCCATATACGGAGGCGTGCGTCACCGGACGGCGCCACGGTCACGCGCAGGCGCCGTAGCTATCACTGTCATACATCCTCCACGTTAGGTAACCTATACATTATGCGGCTAGGTCGTAGGCGAAAATATTTTAGACAATACTATTATGAGCGGTGTTTGCTAGTCGTTTGGGGACCTTTAAGTAAGAGAACGCCTTCATTTCCTCTCAAGTCACGAGGTATATACATAGTGCATTTTTATTTCAGTCAATAATATATTTTGCTATAGACAGGAAGCTTACGAAACAGATCAATATTTTTTACTTCTTTAAAAATAATCTTCTTTGAGAGGTTAATACTTTAATAGAAAAAGCAAGTTTACGAAATAAAAAAATTTGGGAAAATCTTGTTGGTCATTCAAGTCACTAGGAGTACAGACCCCTTTACCAGCGCATGAGCTGTCACTCCCCTCGTTTCTATTTAGATGATAGACTAGTTATTTCCGCGGCTTTTCACAAGCAATTGCGACTAAGTAACTATCAATCGTAGCTCAATATCAATCGCGGTTAATGGAACCATTTTCTACCCATAAATTGTTTATATTAAACAGCAATTTCCATGGAAATGCTGCGCTAAATATCGTGTAGGTTGGTGTTTAATTATAGCTTTGTTAGCAACCAATGAATGGGTTAGTTAATTGATTTTCCTTCAATATACAGTAGATAGAGAAATTTTTGATGAACCATATTTAGTATAATTTAGCAATATTCGTGCTTATAGGGATATCCCAACAATTCCATTTCGCACATATGCTACAACTCACGAACCGATGCTCTTACGGCGAGGGAAAACATCGTGAGAAAACCTGCACATTCAGGCGACTGAATGAGTAGCTATGATCCAAACTGGTCAGGTTCCCCTTTTAACAGGGTCATGGAGGGCAGATGGCAGTCGCTCCACTATAATTACCTTATCTGCCATATTCTGAATCATGGTCCAAAGCGGACCCTGGGCACTCGCGTCATCGAGTGCAAGTGCACAATCGGGATAACGCTCTAAGATGATGATGCCATCTTCTACAATTCCAAATATTATGCTTAATCACATTAATTCAACAGAAGAAAAATGCGCAAGGAAATTGACAAAAGTATATTTGATTCTAGCCACGCAAGATATTAATGCTTTTAATTAGTTTCCATCCATAAAACATTTTTATCCTGTGTCTAAATGAATAATACAATTCTATCATGTATGTCGGTAAGTCCGTTTAATCTAACTCGATGAGAGATTACGGGGCTCTAAATCATAACTTTATTGGTTTTGGAAAACCAATTTGTAGCTCTCGATAGACGATTACTTTAGATAACTTTAATCGATTTCAAATTTGAGAACGTATCGAACCAAAAACCAATACAGGAAAATTTATAGGACTAACCATCAATTATAGAGAAAGTTATTCAAAACGAAAAAACAGAAGGTAGAAGTATTAATTGGGAATTCAAATCCTAAGCAAAATTATTTATTTAATATATTTTTCATACAATTTTACAAACAGCAAAATTGATGAGAACGGTACTTTCATACAAACTAAAGTTAAGGAAATAAAAAAGGTAAGTTAATTAATTAAGAAAAAAGTGTAATGTAAGCGGAAAAAATTGGCGAACAACATGACAAAAGGATGTATAAGAAATCAACAAGTCATGTACCTTTGATCTCTATGATTCGGCATTTGATGGCTATTTTATTAAGTTTTTATTTTGTGTACTCGCTTTCTTTGGCCAATTTACATTAACTAGGTCTATTAGACTATACAAATAATGATACTAATATTTGCTTTGAAACTTAAATTTCATCAACATCAAAATTCTTACGTCCTATCTGAAGATAGAGTTTATGGTATTATAAAATCAAGGTAATTAAAAGTAACTGTTTTTGCTACATTCAATTTGTTCATCCGGTTTAAAAATATCCATTACTAAGTGCTTTCCTCAGTTATATTTAATCTTTACAGTCGCAAAGGTTTTTATAGTCATGGCGGAGGCAGTTAAGCAAATAACAATGCTTATTATTATTTTAATGTCTTCTTGTCGGCTAGTAGATACTCATGAGACTCGTAAATTTTCATGTGCACTGTTTTTAATTTATGGGTAACCGAGATCTTTAACTGCTTGATGAAATCTTACGATGTTTATGAGCATCTATTATATTATGTGTTTTATTTTCTATGCAATCATTTTTGTAGTTTCTGTCCATATTCATATTGCGGTCTTTTCTTTCTCTTTTTCATAGTCATATGCGTCTTGATCAGTGGATTTATTCCACTGATCAAGACCCTCAGTCATGAGGATACACAAAATTACTTTCGTGGCAATTTCATTTGACATACTAGAACAACATTTTACCGCTAGCGTACAGTCCTACAGAACTCATTTTCAAATGAATAAAATCTTGACAAAACTTTGTAGAAGCTGCCAGGAGTACTTTTATAACATTATTTGCCTCAGGTTGGTCTGAAAATAGTAATAATAGCCCTACACATACCAATGAGTAACTAATTAACTCATTATCTCTGTAGGAAGCAGATGCTTTTCTCGATCAACCGTAACTAGGACGGCGCCATTATAATCTCATTAGATATTTTCGACAAAAAATGCCATCAGTTGAAAGAGTGTAATGTTGTAATCATCAGCTTATTCAAGATTGATAAGTTACTACAATTATGAGGTGGGTGCCCTTAATTAATGAAGGGAATTTCTTTTCAACGCTTTTGTTGAGTGAACTTTGAAAGGAATATGAAAGGTTTCATTTCCCGTTGCTTTTACGAAAGTGTTCAATAGAAACAAATATAATTGCGATCTAATGTAATTTCAATTGTAGACATCAAAAATGTAGAGTTGTCTCACACTGCACCGAGAGTTTTGACAGCTAAAAAATTTAAACATAAGTAGTCAAAATTTTTGTATTAAAATAGACATTGGCCAAGAAGTAATGTGCTAACAAAAATTAAGCTAAAGAAATGGAGTAATACAGTTTTCTATTCCATGGCATGGCATGGCAGTCTTCCCACAAAATAGGTTCCCATAGCTTCGCAAACTTGCTGCAACATAGTATTCTCTACGGTTCAGAACAGGCAATTGGCCTGTCACGCGCATGTCCAACGGACGCATGTTATATGTTGCATCGACAGTGCACAATCATGGTGCACTCGGGATATCAGCGTCATATTGTGCAAGTCGAACGAATTGCCCAGTGCAGATATAGAGCTATGATTTAGTCATGTTAAGATCATTTGCAAAAGTTCTGATGATATTTGACTTTCACTATAGAAATCTAACACCGTAAGCACTTACACATACTTTAAACGAATAATTAAAGTTTTTTAAGTGCCTAGTGGAAGCATTGAACGTTTTAGAAGATGAACTTAAATAATGATGACTAGCAGGTACTTTTAACCTACTCAGTATTTAGATACCAAGGTATTTCAATATATTTGGAGTTCACATAATATTTAGTTTTTTTTCTTCAACCAAGCGAAGAGTAGTTATAAAAAAGCTGATTGGTCACAAATCACCTCCAAGTAAAAATAACATTATTGAATGCAATGTTTTACGAGTAGTTGTTTAATTTAATCCCAAAGAGGCTCTCGAAACACTGGCCACCATCATCCATATCTCGGATTTAAAAATAAAAACATCAGTCGATGCTCTTATTTGCGCAATGCGCTGAACGAATGCCATGTGCAGCAGACGATCAATCAGCCAAAATGAGCCATCGATCGAAGAACGATTCAATAAAATTGCATTTCGAGATGACGAATGGACGAAATGTGGATTGCGAGAGTGTTACTTGTGTTAGTGGGAAATGGAGTTTGCGACAGTTCGTGCTGGTGGAAGAACTACAGATAGAAGAAATTGAAAAAATAGATCACTATCTATTTTTTAAATAAAATTGTAGGTTTGTTACACTTAACAAACCTACAATTTTATTTAAACAAACACATTAGTTCCGCTATAGCTCAGTGCTTTCTACCCGTACTTCAAACAAACATCGGCTACAATATTCAAAAACTTTTTTTTTTTTAAATAACTGAGTCTTCTTTAATCTTCATTATAAAACATTTTTAAATATCAGTTTTAAACAAACTAAACATAATAAAATGATGACACTGATGGCGCCATCATTGTATTGTGAACTTCAGCGAAGTGCATTGTAATCTGGTGTCAGATGTCTTAAAATTCGTTAGAAATTACAGAAATCCAATTTCAAAGTCCACAAGTAAAACGTAATCAGCTATTTGCTTTATTTTCGGGTGGTCTGATTCCTAATTCTATAACTCATTCACCATTCACAACAGTTTTAAAGTCTGGATGAGCATCAACCTTATTTAGACCATAAAGAGTCCAATTTTGGTGTGAAAGCAGAAGTTGAAAACGATTCTGATAAGAAATGTGTTACGCAATTAGACCCATGACTTCAAAGATTTAAGCTACTTCATCTTAAACGCTTTCAAATGCTTAAGAACGTTATCAGGTAAAGTGTTAAATGTTTTTGTTATCAAGTTTTACTGTTTATGAATGGATAACAATGTGGAAAAAACTACTTAGGTGGTGTGAAATCATTAACTGTTAATAAGTTCGTGGAATTTCAGTGTTACTCTTTTTACCAATAATAGTTGAGTACATAAGTATGACCTCAAATGATTGAGCCTTTGCCATTTTATTTCCTAAGCAATAGTAGAATAGGTATATTCTAACATTGGCCACATCGAACTCCATGAATTGAGTTAAGTAAACAAAAACTTTTGCCATAAAGGATTACAAAAAAACTGTTTGAAAACACATATTGAATAGTTGACTTTCTCTTTAGACGCAGTTAATTTAAATCAATTTAAATCATACGAGTATTCAATTTATACACTGACCACGAAGTATTGGTTTCAAAACTGAATGCGCTTTTATCACAAAGATACGAAGACTTGAAAGCGCAATCCATCACCAAAGCTTTTAAACCTTGACCTATACGCGGGGAAAGACGAGTACATAATGCAAAATATATTCTGCATACATTTACCCTGTAATTGCTGTACAGTATACAAGTCTAAGTGGACTTATTAGCTCTTGTGCCAAAAAAATGTTTTATATTAGAAAAATTGGTTTTCAAACTTTATCTGTCATAGCTCTGTCAATTTTTGTATTAATTTTATTTAATATTGTGCAAGTGTCACTTAAAGGTTCATATTATGGTAGTAATAATAATTATATTTACCAACAGCAGGCCTTTCGCCTGTGTCAAAAGCTATAGCGTTTACAATTCCAAATTATTATTACTATTCCAAAGAAATGAAAAATGAGTTGTCATGTTTTCATTACTTTGATAGCCATCATGAAAGCAATTGAGTTAGGCGGTTGGTGTAGAATGGGCGTTGTTTTATTAAAAAAAATATTTTTTCAACTGGTAAAGAAATAGTTTCTTGAAGTTGTGGTACTGAAGTAAAAGGCACATTACCTAGATGTCTAGGTCCATTAGACCTTCTTTGCTCAAATGACTTTGCATTCTTCGCCCCAACCATATCAAGTGTTAATAAAACAGTTCTAAGAATCGATTGTAAGTGGCATGACATGATCAGTGTCTGTGACTTGTGGACTTAATTGAACCTATTGACGACTCCACGCGCAGATTGGTCGACAAATAATTTACTGTTGTGTTTTGTCTGAATTTTCTTATTGATGTTGGAGAATGATGTTTTTTACTCAATTTGGAGCTAAAAGTGCGCTATTGTTGGCAGTTCAAGGTTTTTGTCAAAACACAATATGAAGGGCTTGTTATAAATAAATTGCTTACTGTACAGAAAAAAATGGAAAAGAAAAGTGACCCACTATTGTACTATTGTTAATGTAAATCTTTCACAGAGAAGAAATAATATCAGTAATGAATGAAAAATAATGCTATAGTATTGACAAGTATCCTGTTTTAGAAATTAGGTGTTTTTAAACAATTTCATGGTTAAGAAACAAAGAATACACATTTGACCTCAAACTAAAATATCAATACACCATTCTCCTAACTACTCGTATCATCAATCAGACTTCTAGGCAAAAAAACAACCTATTCAAAATCTTCGCAGGAAACCATTAAGAAAGCAAATTTCGCCGGCATTCATAAAACGACAAACATTAGCCCCAACCACTTGGCTGTCCAAACATGTTGGCGATGCATGGCCAACTTGTTTGGCTTCCCAGACTGGCTTGTGTAGCTGTCACCTGTCAAATAACACAACCTGACACCGACCTAAGGTGTAAAGGGTTGTACAACAGAGATAAACTAGAGAGTTGTTTGGTAAGATGAATGCGTTGTGCAGAGTAAAATGGTTTTGATAATTGGATGTACGTATATTAGTACTTACTTACTAAAGTATTTATTGTCTTCGAAATACATAAAGTAGGAGTCAGTGGCACAGGAATTGCTGCTATTGCTATAGTAGTAATATATTTATTGTTAAAGCCCCTATCTAAATCTGAAAGAGACTTAACTATGTTTTACACAGGACAGGTATTTTCGCAATATCCGATGTGTAGGTAAAATTATTATTATCTTTTGTTTACCTGACGTTTCGATCGGACTTAGCAAAAGCAAAAAAGTTAACACAGCGCCGAAATGTCATTTTCACTCTCCAGCTTTGCTATTACTATAGCCATGGTATAATGCTGTTTGTATAATTGGTGCAACTGAACCTCAGCATATAATTAGAGTTAAAACTATGACAAATAGTGTCATATTGATTCTTTAACTGCATGTAAAACGATGTCTTAACAATCTAAGGACATTTCCATAAAGGCAATTCTAAACAATAAATCCTAATAAAGACAGAAATAGCACAAAGTCGTTCTATTCTATGTTATATTGCTGCAGTATGAGAAAAGATGCATATGATTTTAGGTGTTTGTAACTTTGCATTGCCAAGATTGTGTACCATCATATTGTATTGTATACATCCAATTGTTGTTCTTAGTCATAACATTTGATAAGTAACTTTTATCTTGACATACTCATTGTTACGGACACCCAATCAGTTACTTTGTGTTTATATTTGAATGTTGTAATTTAGT
Organism: Pyrausta nigrata; assembly: GCA_949316185.1. Taxonomy (NCBI): domain Eukaryota; kingdom Metazoa; phylum Arthropoda; class Insecta; order Lepidoptera; family Crambidae; genus Pyrausta; species Pyrausta nigrata. Next base: position 3,184,293 of record OX438947.1, read on the forward strand.
ATAGGATATTTGTGGATTTCAATAAAGTTTAATTTTCTCATAGGGCTTAGCATAAGAAACAATGTAAAATAGCTCAGGGCTTGTTTTATTTAATAAAGATAGCAAACCGGTTATCTATAGGTGATTCCCACTTGCAGTAAGTTAGGCAGGTAGGAACTAATAATAAAATTTAAAGTAGGTAGATTGGTACAGGGGCGAAGGAGACCCTATCTGGTCGTCCCACTCAGGCAGTGTGGGACCGGTAAGACCAATAGTCTGTCCCTGTCCCCCATCTCGCACATTCCGAGGGTAGGTAGGAAAACCCGCAGAGGTAGAATGTTGTGAGTGGGAATTGTTAGGCTATCGGTAGGTAGTTGTGAAATGTTGTAGAAAGAGATAGGAGATACGCATCGGTTGCCTCCCTCAGTATTTCGATGTTTTGAGGGTGGCTGTTGAACGCGTTGGAAAGAGTAACGTAGGTGCTATCCTTATCCTTTCGCCAGTAAACACTAGGGTGCTTTAGTCACTAAGTAAGACCTATGTAATTAGTATAAGTATAGGGCCGTGAGCGCCGGAATTTGTTAGCTGCTCTCACGGTCATCGGTCTCCAATAAAGAAGAAAGAAACAAGAAGCGTTTTATTTGAAGAATACAGTCCATAACATCGGGGGAACGATCGTCTATATATTGGCTCGAGTGCGTAGCTAATATCGTCTGGTCCATTGCTCGCCGGATAAGAAGAAATCAGCATCGCGGCATCAACTTCGTGTGTGAAGAAAGTGTAACCAGCAACGAGGGATCAACGAAGCCGCGATCAAGACCTACTCCTGTGAGAGAGACGATCACATTTACACGGGTGTACCGTGGCTCCGGCATTCACCACCTAACGGTGCCAAACGGTGTCTGTCGCGAGTTAACGCCGTTTCCAGGCGGTGCAGTCTGTCGGGCGAGCTGCCACATATCGCGCAAGCGATTGTGAACTAGTCCGACCGCGCCAGTACGGTGTGCGTAAGCGTGGGGGCCGGACTGTAGGCACTGCTGAGGGTCCTGGACATTCCAGCCAGCGACTGAGCACCCCGCGGATGCGTACATTCTCTGCTGGGCGGTTCCTTCCCTTCCGATCCTGCACGACCATCCATCCTCGAACAGGCTCCCTTTGGTAGCGTACCTGTTTGAGATTGATAGGAGTAGGGGCAGCAAGAAAGAAGATGCCGACGACAAGAAGCCAAGCTGGAAGGAAAGAGACGGAAGACTCAAGACAACGCAACTTTGAAGAGCCACCCGCATCACCGTCAGTGCAAGCCACCGCAAGCATGCCACAAGCCCAAACAAGCGTAGTACCCGCAGAAAGCGGACGTATCGAACCAGTGGAGAGGCGTCACGACGCCGACGCCGACGCGCCTAGGACAAGGCCACCGTCGTCGAGAGGTTCAAGCGTCGCCGCTCGTTTGAAACAAGCGGAGTTACTAGCAGCCGAGAAGTTCGCGGAGATACAGCGAAGAGAGATGGCGATAGAAAAGAATTTAATTCAAAAGCGATTGGAATATGAAATAGCTACGATTATGGAGACCGATGAAGAGGATCGTGACCGTGAGAGCCTACCCGCCGGTGAAGTCCAAGCGAGGGTGGATGACTGGCTGGACAGAACCCAGTCCCGGCGTCACGACGAAAATGTGCAGATACCCACAACAGAAATGTCTTTCGGCGTTCCTACCCTCCGAGAAGAGAGGAATGAAAGAGACAGACATATGTTTACGCGTCGCAAGGAAAAGGAGGCGCGTAATATGGAAATGGACAGAAACCGACATTTAAACTCGCCAAGCATAGAACCAAATCAAGTTAATAACAATTGTGAACATAATGAGCAGCGACTAATCAACGAAAACAATGAATGTAAGGCAGGGCCCCGAGGTGATATGGACGGGGTTGAACGACTTGCTACTACATTAGAGAGGATTATGTCAAAGCGACCGGCCCCACGTCAAGCTATTGAGTTGCCGATATTTAATGGAAATCCAAATGAGTGGTTGCCTTTTAAAGCTGCGATGCAAGAGTCAACGAGATCATGTAACTTCAGTAAGGCCGAGAACCTGGCTAGACTACGAAATTGTCTAAAGGGAGAAGCCAAGGAAGCAGTGGCGGCGTTGTTGTACGGTGCTACAGATCCCGATAAAATCATGCGGACGCTAGAACAGTGTTACGGAAGACCGGAAGTGATTATAGATCGAGCACTGAACGACCTGAGGAGCCTGCCGCGAGTGGGTACCACAGCCAGTGAGTTGAACATATTCGCTATAAAGGTACAAAACATCGTGTGTACACTGGACTCTGTAGACAATAGAAGTTACCTAAGAAATCCGATGCTGATACGAGACATAGTCGAGAAGCTTAGCCCACACCTGAAGGCGAGATGGTGCGACTACGCGGTCCAGTATTCAAGCTATTCGGAGCCAGAGATCGTTACATTATCGCACTTTTTAATGGAAGAAGCTAACAAGGCGATTCGTTTCGCATACGTACCGCAACCTAGCAGCTCCGCAGCCAAGAAGGAAGTCGTACAAGGTAAACCGAAGGCCAACACGAAAGGAAGAAACACCGGGGTGTACGCCACAGCCGACGAGAAGGCGATGGCGTCACAAGAGAAACCGTGTTGTTTATGTTGCGGCGGGGACCACGAAGTACCGAAATGCAAGAAGTTTACAACCATGACAGTGCGCGAGCGATGGGATTGGTTAAAAGAGGAAAGGATATGTTTTCTATGCTTGAATAGTAAACACAGGCGGTTTAAATGTAAGGCGCAGATGTGTAATGAGAATGGCTGTAACCGACGTCACCACAGGCTGTTACACACAGAGAGTAATAACAGCGGAAGTCAACAAAACCAAGAAGTGGTAGCCTCAGTTAACCACACTGCTGGGGCAGCCAAGGTGCTGTTGAAGGTGTGTCCGATCGTCATTGAGGGGCCACGGGGTAGAGTAACTACACACGCTCTACTTGACGAAGGGTCCACCGTAACATTGATAGATCAGGACTTAGCAGATTACGTCGGCGCAGAAGGCCCGGTTCGAGACTTACACATATGTAGTGTGAACACGCAGAGCGTACCACACGCAAGCAGAGAAGTAGAGGTTCGAATTATCGCCGGTAACAAGGAAGAATATAAGGTGAAAGCGAGAACCATGGAGAACCTCCGCTTGAATAGTCAAACGGTAGATCGAAGCTGTTTGAATTATGGACACATGCGTAACCTGAACGAGAGTAACGTGTGTTATGTAAACGTCAAGCCGCGTGTACTCATAGGCGCGGATAATTGGCATCTTATAGTAAGCAGGAAGCTGTTGACAGGCAAGCGCCACGAGCCAGCAGCATCGCTCACCAGACTGGGGTGGGTGATACATGGTCTAGCGCCGTCCCGGATCATAAGGGAGAGAGATACGGTGCTATTCGTCGACGGCCATGAGAAGGCTCGGTCTACGCAACCTGACGAAGAGTTACACAATATGGTGAAGGCATACTTTGAGATCGATTCTCTGGGCATAGAGAAGAAGGAACGCGAAAACCCTGAAGATGTTCGCGCCTTAGAAGCTTTCGAGTCTACAGTGAGATGTGTCAATCAGCGATACGAAGTTGGATTGCCATGGCGCAAGGTTAACACAGTTATGCCGCCAAGCTACGATGCTGCCAAGCGGAGGCTCATGTCAATCGAGAGGAAGATGGACGCATCAGAAGACTTCAAAGGTAAATACACTGCTCAGATCGACGGTATGCTGAAAAAGGGCTACGCAGAAGAGAGCCGAGAGAGCGATACACAGAGCCCACGTCTCTGGTATTTACCACACTTTGCCGTGGTAAATGTAAACAAGCCACAGAAGATAAGACTAGTGTTTGACGCCGCAGCGAAGAGCAACGGGGTGTGCCTGAACGACGCGCTATTAGAAGGCCCCGATTTGCTTAGAGACTTAGCCGGAATTCTATTTCGATTCAGAGAGAAGGCTATCGCAGTAACTGCAGATATCAGAGAGATGTTTTTACAAGTAAAGATAGCACAGGAAGACCAACCGGCTCAGATGTTTTTGTGGAGAGGCGATGACAGAGCAGCACCACCGAAGAAATATAAAATGACATCGATGATATTTGGCGCGAAGAGCTCACCCTTTCTAGCACACAGTGTAAGAAACCACAACGCGAAGAAGCACGCAAGAGAGTTCCCGAGAGCGTACGAAGCCATAACAGAGAACCACTACATGGACGACTGGGTAGACTGTTTCGATACACAAGAAGAAGCCCGTGACGTCATTAGAGATGTAACTCACGTGCACGCGCAGGCAGGATTCACGCTCGCGGCCTTCAACTCAAACGGGCCTAACGTCATGCGTGAGCTGCCGTTAGAAAGCCGTGCAACCGCACCGAAACAGCTCTGCTCTAGTGGGGATCAGCAGGGGCGTACATTGGGCCTCGTGTGGGACGCTAACGCAGACGAGCTAGGCTTCAACACCGACCTAGTTAGAGTGCCGCGGGAGGTGAAGATGTTAGAGCGAACGCCGACCAAGAGGGAAGCATTGAGCGCAGTAATGTCTATCTTCGATCCGTTGGGACTGCTCAGCTACTACACGATTAGAGCGAAGATTCTAATCCAGGAAGTATGGCGCCTACAAACCGGCTGGGACGAGGCTCTACCTGAAGAAATAGCGAGAGAATTCGGCGTATGGCTACGTAGCGTAGATTCACTTAGCAGACTGCGTCTACCCCGTCTCTACTCTTTAACGGGGGGAGTGACTAGAAAGCAGCTGCACGTGTTCTGCGACGCTAGCGAGTCTGCTTATGCGACGGCAACTTACTGGCTTATAGAGTACGAAGATGGGTCGAGACGTGTTGTATTAGCGGCAGCGAAGGCTAGAGTAGCCCCGATGAAGACTCAAACGATACCACGTTTAGAGTTACAAGCGTGTTTAATAGGAACGAGGCTCGCGTCGGCGATAGTGACAGAGCACAGATGGCAACCAGATAGAGTTACATACTGGACGGACTCTACAACCGTTCTATATTGGATTGGGAACGACAGAGTGCGTTACACCCCCTACGTAGCGCACCGACTGAGAGAGATAAGCGAGTTTTCAAGTCCCAATCAATGGCGGTGGGTGCCGACGCAAGAAAACGTAGCAGACGACGCGACGAGAGTCGTCACAGAAAATAAATGTCAAGAAGACAGATGGTTCACAGGGCCGTCGTTTTTGTATCAACATGAAGATTCATGGCCATCTCCAGTCAGCACAGAGAGCAGCGAGGAGATAATATATAGCGTCACGACAGAAGACAAATGGAGCGTGCCAGACGCCGGGCGTTTCTCTAACCACGAGCGCCTAGTGAGAGCGATGGCATACGTGTTATTGTTTATAGATAAATGTCGTGGGCGCGCATCTGTAATGACCAAAGAGCACATAGATAGAGCAGAAAGATGGTTGATAAGGCGAGCGCAGGCCGACTCATTTCAACAAGATATAGAGCGCCTAGGAAAAGGCCAAAACTTGAAGACAGGAAGTCGCCTCAAATTGTTGGATCCGTTTATCGACGAGGAGGGCGTGTTGCGGGCGAGAGGACGAACGAGGGCAGCGGGTGCGTCTGCCCCCGATACTACGCCCGTAATATTGGACGGCAGCCACCCGTATGCGCGGTTGTTGTGCAATCGGGAACACCGTCGCGCCCACCACTCCCACAACGAACGCGTCGTTAACGACGTGAGACAGAAGTATTGGATCCTACGATTGCGACCTACAGTACGTGCCGTGGCCTACAAGTGCACCTTTTGTCGAATGAGGAAGGCGAAACCAGTGAGACCAGTGCTGGGAGACCTGCCGCGCGCTAGAGTAGAAGCCTTCACCAGACCATTCTCTAACTGTGGTCTAGATTTCTTTGGTCCCATGATAATAACCGTGGGCCGTCGTCACGAGAAGAGGTGGGGGGCGTTATTCACATGCCTCACTACAAGAGCCGTCCATATAGAGCTGGTAGCAAGCTTGTCGACCGACTCAGCTATCATGGCATTGCGGCGGATGGGAGCGCGACGAGGGTGGCCACAAGTAATGTACTCAGACAACGCGACGAACTTCAAGGGCGCAGACAAGGAGCTACGAGCAGCGATGAATGAGTGGGAGCCCGCTCTACGGGACTTCGCGCTCACCCAGCGCATCGACTGGCGCTACATAGCACCGGGGGCGCCGCATCAGGGGGGAGCGTGGGAGCGACTCATACGCTCAGTCAAGAACGCGCTACGAGTAACACTGAACGAGAAAGCACCGAAGGAAGAGGTTCTACAGACTCTGCTGGTAGAGGTCGAGCACACTATGAACGCCCGACCGCTCACACACGTGCCTGTCAGCGCTGACGACCCGGAGGCGCTTACCCCAAACCACTTTCTCCTGGGGGGATCGCGCGGCCTACCCATCACCGGGCCGTGCGAGCCGGCGTCGAAGAAGACGTGGAGGGCGGCACAAGCGCTAGCCGACGAGTATTGGCGCCGCTGGCTGAAAGAATACCTACCGAACCTGGTGCCAAGAAGAGGAGCTCGTGACGTTACCGAGGTCGCTATCAAACCCGGTGACGTAGTCGTCGTGGTGGACCACACACTACCACGCAATGTGTGGCCGCGAGGAGTCGTCACTGAAGTACATCCCGGACCTGACGGAGCAGTAAGGAACGTCGAGATTCGGACCAAGGGCGGCGTGTTTCGTCGACCGACGTCAAGATTGGCTGTCCTGCCGGTGGAATGAAGAGGTTCGCACTTCGCAGCGCTTCACCGGGGGGAGACTGTTACGGACACCCAATCAGTTACTTTGTGTTTATATTTGAATGTTGTAATTTAGTATAGGATATTTGTGGATTTCAATAAAGTTTAATTTTCTCATAGGGCTTAGCATAAGAAACAATGTAAAATAGCTCAGGGCTTGTTTTATTTAATAAAGATAGCAAACCGGTTATCTATAGGTGATTCCCACTTGCAGTAAGTTAGGCAGGTAGGAACTAATAATAAAATTTAAAGTAGGTAGATTGGTACAGGGGCGAAGGAGACCCTATCTGGTCGTCCCACTCAGGCAGTGTGGGACCGGTAAGACCAATAGTCTGTCCCTGTCCCCCATCTCGCACATTCCGAGGGTAGGTAGGAAAACCCGCAGAGGTAGAATGTTGTGAGTGGGAATTGTTAGGCTATCGGTAGGTAGTTGTGAAATGTTGTAGAAAGAGATAGGAGATACGCATCGGTTGCCTCCCTCAGTATTTCGATGTTTTGAGGGTGGCTGTTGAACGCGTTGGAAAGAGTAACGTAGGTGCTATCCTTATCCTTTCGCCAGTAAACACTAGGGTGCTTTAGTCACTAAGTAAGACCTATGTAATTAGTATAAGTATAGGGCCGTGAGCGCCGGAATTTGTTAGCTGCTCTCACGGTCATCGGTCTCCAATAAAGAAGAAAGAAACAAGAAGCGTTTTATTTGAAGAATACAGTCCATAACATCGGGGGAACGATCGTCTATATATTGGCTCGAGTGCGTAGCTAATACTCATAGTATAAAACAAAGTAGCTTAGACCTCTTAAGCTACGCACCGGATTTTAATGCAATTTTCAGCAATAAATAGAAAATAAAATAGTAATCAAAAGCGAGGTTTATATGTATTAAATACATGCATATTGCACTCATGAAAAGCCGGGGCGGGTCGCCAGTTTTAGATAACTGGTAAAATCATACAGAAATATTCAGGTACCTTTCATGGTAGGTATTGATTTCAGTTACGTACATAATTCATGAATTCAAGAGAATGCTGACAGTAATACAATCTGGGAATTGGTAATCAGACAAATATTGTATCCAAGTTATACCTAGTCACACCCAGCACTTAAGTCACCACTGACATCAAATTGCATCTAAGTTTTACGAATAATGACACAAATATTCTTACATAACAGCTACTTGTTAAACGCCATTCCTTACTAACGTATTCATAGATCAATTTATAATCACTTTATTAGTAACAATAAATCTAAGATACGGTAGCGTAGACGGAGCTTATTAAAAGTTCGGCCATTAAGCTCCTTCGAATATATCATGTTTGAGATTATAACGAGCTTTTTCTCTTCAGGTTGTAACGATAAATGTTGGAGCTTTCAAGATGATTAGGCTTGAATGAATTATTAAGGACTAATTGGGATTCTTAACACAATACAGGATAAAGGATTTTTTGTAAATGTTACCTGAAAGTGACTTGATTTCTGATGTCGTAAATAAAATAACCTAAGTAAAACTCTTATAAAGTCGGTGGCTTTCAAAGCAATGAGATTGCTTTCAAACTGATGTTTGAGCCATCGAATCAGGCGGTCCTGTTGATACCTACATATTAAATTAAAATGTAAAAAAACAGAATCACCGTTTGGTACCCAGTTATACATATATTATTAGGAGAAGTTAGAATTTGATTTGTTCTGCCCAAACATCATAGACATTTAAGAGTTAAATCTCTTGTCGGTGGAGTACCTTCCATTTTTCCCTGTCATCCGCCATTCTCTTGATAAGGTATAATTTATTGATTTTTTAATAATTTACTGATTTTTGAATGTTGAAGTTCATAAGTGGCATTTTTTGTCCTAAATTGAATAAATTATTTTTGTCTTTGACTTTTGACTTTGATATAAGTATTATACCTTCTATTCCGAGTCGGTTTAACACGTGACAAATTGTTCGGTCACATGATGCAGAATCGTAAACTTCAAAGGTACAGTCGGCGTCAAAAGTCGACTACACTTGGCGTTTTATAACCCTTGAAATAAGTGTAAGCGTCTGTCAATTGTGTGAATGTAAATGTACATATTATGAGGCTGACTGTACCTCAAGTTCATTGACTCTCCGACCAGCTGATTAAGTTCTTCCGTATCTCAAATAGGCAACGACAGTTTACGGATACATCACATCAATCACGTACTAATCCCTTTGGTCATGGCATTGGGAACTTTCTTATCTTTATTTACAATAGCTTCTTGTTCCGTGTGACAAATTTATAGTTCTGTAGATATATTTCTGTTTGCCGTAGTAAAGGCGGTCTTGTTTGATACTATATGTAGGCTGGGTCTCGTTACTCTTAGGCCGACTTGCGTAAGTCCGGATTAACTAATCCGGACTGGCGCACGTCGACTATCCAGATTAGCTAATCCAGACTTGCACAAGTGGGCTTTCAATTCAGATCATAGGCCTTAAAAAAGGTGGGCCTTATATTATTTTACTCAATTCTTCTTATCATTGCAGTTACTTAAGGCTCTGTCTGTCTGTCTATATTCACGTGAAAATGCGAAAAAACAATTATTTTTGTCTTATTTTACTTTTAGTTTCGGCCCTGTTATAGCCCTGAATCAAAACTTAGACAAAAAACTATTTGTTAGTTTCTACTAGTTGTTAATTTCTACTCAAAATTAAATGCGTAGGAAAGAATGCTACAAGCAATCTGTGCTCTAGATTATACAAGAAATACGCAACGAAGGTATAATTGGTTTCCTCATTAAATGACCAAACTTGGACATCGGTAGACATTTGTAATAAACAAGACCTAACTAGATTCTAAAGTATTACCTAGGTAATACTTGTACATCCGTCGTCCTTGCAAGGCGCTTAACACGTTTTCTGACGAGCGCCATCACAAATTGTATTTTAAATTATTCAAACCTGATAAAGCAAGTAGCCATGTACAAACAACTGAAGCCTAATAGATAATGATATTATACAAAACGACCACTTTAATCCCAGATTCAGGTGGTCAATCATATCGATTTGCAATATGCTCGATTAAATCGGTTGGCAGTATTATCGATTAGTATCTTAGATCGATTTAGACTTGGATTGCGTAGGCGTAGGTATTGAGAGTGAAGTAGATCAGTAGCAACTGAATGTCATTTTTTATTTTGATAACATTTAAAGCAAGTAAATTGTCTATAATAATTATTTAAAATAAAAAATAAAACAAAGCATGGACATTTTAATTCCTTTTAAGTGATACAAACCTTACAAACAGCAAGAAAGCAACCATCACTAGAGAAATGAAAGGATCAAAGGAAAAACATGCTTGGATTAGCTGAAGCGTGTCATTAGTAGTAGTTATCTCATGGTTTACTTTTATAAAGTTGTTTTTATTAATACACTAAAGAAGGATCAACCAAACTAGTTTTGTTAGTTGAAGGTTTCGTTGTAAGAAAGTAAATTTTGTTAAATATAAACAATCTCGTTACTGATAACCAGAAGTTCGCAAGTCACTAGATTACGGCCTACTAGTAGCCAAATTTTGGTTACTGTTAACCAATCATTTTTTTCAGAGCACATGAAGCAGTAATTATTAGGATTATTCACAGGTTTGCAGGATTATTATCTTAAATTATTCTCAATGCTGTTTAATGAAGTTCCTCTATGGGACCTTTACTATCTCTATCCCCGATTGACTAAGCACGAGTTACTTCACGACTCACTGCGATATTTATTGCAATTGTAGATTATTTTGAGTTATAGCATAGTCCAAAGTCACCTGACCTTTCGCCATCTTGAAGATATTGAAGCAGGATTTACACTGGAAGACTTTTTGTTTTATAGGAGAATATATAGATCTTTTTTTAAAGGTTTGCTCTTGACACTAGACTAAAACAGGCGTGGCGTGGACAGAATCGACGGTAGAGCGAGCTCACTCAGAAGGTTCTGGCACTCCCACTACTCACCGAATGTAACTTGGCAAGCTGCTTGGCGCCGGGCTCCGGTAGGAGGGTGGTGCCCACCCACCAAAGCCCGGAGCCAAGAATTTAGAAAGCACAGCATATTACATGCATTACTAGATTAGGTACTTAAAAACGTAGATATACCATTAGCTCCGGGTAGCAAAAGCGTGAGTGTAAATAGTTTAATCCTTTAAGAGGTGAATATCAATTCCCACAACTTTTATTACGGACGGGGTCATGATCGATTTAAAAAATACAAAAAACAGGTGCTTCATATAGATAATTCTGCTACCTTGATGACAATGTATAAAGAGCCAACAATTTTTTACAATTAACAATTATAAGCCCCCAAAGGATAAGTTAGTATGAACCATATATGCACCGTTCTTTATAGTCCCAACAGATGTAGAGATACTCATGGTATAGTCGTCCTATGTAAACACAATTTCTAAGCACTAAGCTTCAATAACCGATAGACTTTCAAGCGCAGTGAGTTTAATTGCCAACACATTACCGTCCTAATGGAGGTAACATCAAGAAACAGTAATATAGATAAAACCAATCGTAAATCTGTCTGTGTGTGTATAGAAGTTTATCAGAACCATGGGAAAGTGCATGAAATTTCAATGGATAAGTTATTTGATAATAGTGAATCGTTTAGTAATGTTAGTAACTATACAAATATAATGAGTAATTGAGTTGTCGCATAAAGTAGAGGTTCAGTTGATAAATATAACGTATTGGAAACATATAAGAGAGAGCTGGTTATTAACTGAGACGAGGATAAGATTGAAGTAATGAACAAACTTGAAATTAAACTTAATAGAGAATTCGATTGCAAATTTATTTTTGTATTGTATGTCATACTGGCACAGATGGCACACTTCGTTTGATAAATTGTAAGAAAACAGTATTTTATACAAATAACATTATGATACCAACAATATTTTACTAAGAGCAGGTTTCTTAATTATCCATAACTGCATAAGTTTCTTATCTTTGATATTGATCCAATAGTCTAAATAAAGTTTGTTTGAAAGCATTTGTAATTTGTATATGAAAGTATTCAAAAACTATAACTCAGTTACAGTCCACCCAATTTCACATCCCACACAATCTTCGTCAATGATGCTTTAGATACTCCAAAGTGCTTCTCAATAGCTTTTTTAACTCCGACCCTTGAATCCTCTTTTGCAGGATACTTAGGCAAGTCAATTCACACATAAGTTTTCTCACCTAATTAGTCGCTAAGCTAGTTTAATTCGTTCCTGATTTCACCGCTAGACGGATGAGCTCGGAGTCCGAGCTTCGGACGACTTATCCTTTTTAGCAAGTAACGGTAGCCGCGATGTATAAACTTGATCTGCGGTCGCTAATTACGGTTGCAGCGATAAAAAAAAATTTAACTTTCTTGGATGCTTTGTTGGGAGTATAGTAAAAAAAGGTTGAAGTTGAACCAGGGATATATAAGTAGTATATATAAGTTTAGAATATGTTGGCTCATGACTGAGATGAGCTTAATAACAGTACCTAAATTAACCCCCTGAGGATCATAAGACCGCCGGCGGTTGCAATTGACATCTATTGTGACAAACAATTAATTATCTATTGTGTCTGGAAACTTGATCTCTGAATGGTTAATAAAGATCATCAAATAATGTAATAGTTGTAAAGTACAAAAAATATAGTTCCAGTAAGGCAAGAAATCATAAGTTTGAAAGGATGGTGTAAAGCTCCAAAAATATAGTTCAGGTAAGGCAAGTAGTCCTAAATTGGACAGGATTACAAGTGTGTCATAAGTCACACTCAAAATCATTAATAAAATATCTGTGATAAGTACTATATATAGTATCATATACTAATATAAGTAAAGTTAATAAAAGAAGAACATAGTTTCGCATTAATCTTTACTAATTTCGAAAGGTTGTTAATTAAATTAGCACTCATAAAACTTGATCTGACCTGAGCCAACGAATTTTAATTAACTTAACTATCATCCTTAAAGATTTATCTTGCAACAAATTATTAGCAATACTCGCAGACAAGATTGTCTGCAACAAATTCTCTAAAATCGAAACCGTTATTAAGTCCTTGTCATATTTTACAAGTTTAATGTTTATAAACTCATATCTTGCGCTTAGGCGATTAGCCACGGTCTGAACTATCTGAGGCTATAAAACGTAGGAAATATCAATAATAGTCTGACTGGGAAGACCATGTTTGTAAAATACATTCACTGCAAAGACGTTAAGGCGAAGTTATAGGCCAAGTGAGACACGAAGTGAAATAATACATCAAATAACGCATTATATTATTGCTTAGTTGAAGAACGGTGCTCATCGTTAGGGACAGAACTTTTGTTTTTTATACATTATATTTCTTTTGAGCGCCGATGGAACAATTCTTCGAACTCATTTTCTCAGAATCAAATTTATTTTTTCATAAAATCTCATTTTCTCACTTTCTTTGTTATTGAAATAGAAAAGGACTGCACTTAATAAACGATTTCCTTTAGTTAACGTTTCTGAGTACGGCAGTAAGTACTTTTGTATTATAGAGCCACTCGCATAGCTATAGTTTCTTTTAATTTCGCTGTTGACCATCTTGTTCCAAATAATCAGTAAGAATAAATACTTTATGTTTTAACTTGCGTTTATTTTTTATTTTTATATCCAGTCAACGCTTTTTCTCAGAATCGTCTTCTTAACAGTTCAACCGATTAAGTAACGTTATGCACCTAATGTGGTATCGCTCGTCCATGAAATGTTGCTTAGCCCAAGATAGTAGTGGAAACCTAGTGATTTACATTGCGTAGGAACACTGTTGGCTGCAGGAATTTCATTCACTGTGAGGCAAATCCCATGCATTAATTGTATGGTAATGCCTCGACTGATTCTAATTATGAATTCTAGATTCGCTTACTTTGGTCTTCACTATGTCATTATTGTAAAACAGTTTTCTTTTACCATTTCAGTAATGATGTGTGAAACATGTGTTTTCTCTTTATAACTTAACAAATATTTATAAGTAGTGTTGTTCTTGGTACAATAAAGATACTCAGGCATCATTATGCATGAAAGGCCAAAACAATATTGAGGGCTTTCTATGACATCCTCAAACTCCTATACATAATATCCATACTGTTCCATTTAAGCTACGATTATTTTCGACAGTTGACTCGACCGAGAATCGGAGGAACCTAAAATGCTTTATACCATGTTTTCGGATCGCGATGCTGATACAAATCGGAGGTATGGTCATATCTGGACTGGACCCACTTAAGATGTCATGGCACTACTGTCTGCACTGCTCATTAAATCAAACATATATAATCTGTTCACAGCCTCTGGTGCTGTAAGTCTGTAATTTTGAACCGGCTTTTTGAATGTCACTCAAGAGACATGAAGCTTCGTGTTCCGACGAAGGGACTTTGGACTAAAACTGTCAAGTTAAACATCCAGTTATTATTTACGTGTTGCAAATATCACGGAATACAGTCACGAAAGTGAAAGACTCATTTCGCTGAGTTACTGTGACTGTCGTTCTGTGAGATGTCAAGTTGACTTAGGTGGGCTACACGCAAACAAAGTATGCTAAATGAAGAGCACTTTTGACCATGTAGTAATAATAAATAATAATTATTGAACAACGTCACATACATTGCTTAGTTGCTAAAGCACTTGTGTTATGGGAATCAGAAACAACGTTGGTATGTACCACAACACACAGACCCGAGACACCATGAAAACCGGAGTGCGAGCCACACTACCACGGAGGTAAGCCACGAGATGCCTCAGCAATGATTTAAAAATCTTTGAGTTTCGTTCTTTTTGGGTATCTGTTTTGCCTCTGGGCAACTTAAGACATTATCTTGTACAATATCACATTTGAAATACCTCAAGAAAAAATATTTGAATCTACAAAGATAAGGTGAGTATGAAAGCTATAAACTTATTATGTATATTATTCTTAATTTAATAACTTACTTGAACAAAATTGTGTTTATCGACATTCAACAGGGGTATGGCAATACATTCTTATTTAATTTAAATATACATAAATATGATAAAAGATGTTGATTGTGTTATCGCAAGCTTTTGATATATTAAAAGTTTGCGATTGAGCTTACAGTAATAAAGAATACAAAGAAATAGCACAGATAATGTCGACTCCATAGAAACTCAGTCTTAATCTATAGAAACAGCAAAACAATAGACATTGAAAATACTAGACACCGTTCTTAATAATTCAGTAAATCCCTTACCACTTGCCGGCACTTTCACTACGGTATCGATATCGATAAACAATATCGAACAAGCGTCGACATGATTCCGCATAAATTCAACGGACCCGATTATATCAGATCGGAGGTTGTCAATGAGAAAATGGCGGGCTAACATAGCGGCGTCTACTATTTCTGCGTTTTGTAAGACCATAATCGTTGCAATACTGATGAGATTGATAGCTGGTGTGCAGCAATTTATTTTGTGTGTCTACTTTTCCATTTGCTTTGCTGTGTTATATTATATATACATTTAGTTATTGATTACCTTCTTGCAAAATTTTAAACATTTCTTTAAAACACATAGGTCAGAAAATCTTTTATTATTGTTTCAAGCAAGATGAGAGAGAAGTTGTAGAAGTTTGGGTTATTGTTACTAGGTTTTGGTTTTAAGTAAGAAGAAACCTACCGTATCTTTCACAAACTATCAAATAGTAACACAGTTCCATGCTAGTAGACCCTACTCAATTCTACAATCACAAACCATCAAAAATCCCGCACCACCCCACTTTCACTACAACATCGATAAACTATCGAACATGATTCCGCATAAATCCGACTCGAATACGACATTGTATCTGATAGTCGGTTGTCAATGCGAAAATGGCGGAGCGAACAATATCTGAGACTTTAAATGTCATCAGAGGCATCTGACTTCGGGCGTGGTCGCTGCGGGCTTGGAGAAATCGAAAAAGCACAACCATTCAACCGTTCTGTCGGACACAATGCATAATTCAGATATCAGTTCGGCAAGGATTAGTCACGTTTCAGATCGATGCTTCTGTTAATCTTCCATGCTATTTAAGGCGCTGATGTATCAATATAGACCTAAGCATTTAAGTACCCAACTTGCCAAGTTACAAGGTTTGGATACGGGCGGTCATAAGACGAATGGTGTCGAATATGATGATGACATACTAAAGCACAGTAGAAAAGCCGCTAAAGTAAATCTGCGTAATACCGTGGACGAATACAAAATCTTCCGTGATCTCATGCACAAAACATTTACATCATCATTAACTTTTTTTTGACTTTTCAATTTCAGTTAAATTCTCATAGAGGAGTAAAAAGAAGTATGAAATTGATCTCTGATTGCGTAAGGTACATTGATAATAACGTGATTCGATTGACAATATGTAATTTTGATCGACCCCAGCTGTTTGCGAATTATCTGAGCCTACGAATTGATGCCCCATAATGTTAGGCGTTGAAACGTGAGTGCTAGATGGCGAAGGGAATGCAAATTGTAGCATGCAAGTGGAGTAGACAAATATGGAAGCTGTTTATCTTAGTCATTCAAGTTGCGCTACTTCTTTTGTGAAGTCGGTAATTTGTTAGGCATTCAGTTAAGATTCTAGACTGCTTTGATGGAGCCGAGATACTTGAGGTATCGGAATAATTCATCAGACATATTTTATTATAACAATTTCAGCAGACTATTATTCGTTAACAACCGTTAGTAGTTGTTAATTTTGAAAAGTTGTCTGTCTACTATCATGATATAGTTTTTGACACGACCACGAAAAAAAATTGAGGCGTCATCGAAAAAAAGTAATGCTATACGCACCAAATACGTATTTGGAAGTGTTAGATTCAGTCGAAGATAAACCACCTAGCTCGTCTCATTTTGATAGCCTCTAATCAAATAATCCGAACGTAAAATATTTAATTGGAAGCCGCACAAAAAACGTGTCAAGCAACAAGTTTGTTTTTAAGAACACGAGCCTATACGAGTAAGTAAAAAAAAATGCTACTGGTCAAATCGAACTCGCACGAGCGAAGCAACTTCTCACTATCGGTAAAGTGACATGGTATCACACGAACCTCACGCAGTTGGTTTTCAGGCGAATTATAGTTGAGATGATACACGAAAAAATAATTTCATTCTGGAAAAAAAAGACATTGACATTTGCCTTTTATAAAAAATCAGAACAAAAATGGTTTCAATGATAAAAAAACAAAACAAAATACAGTTAAAAATTGTGTTAAGAACTATGATTGACATTTGACAATCTTAAATCTGGCAACACCTTATTTTATTAATACAGTAACAACATTACGTTATGTTTGATATACAACTATTTCTATAGTGTTGAGTTTAAGTGGATGTACGATGGATGTTGATATTTGCTTCAGGGAAAATCTTTCCACATCCAATATTTCAATTGCTGTTGAATATAATAAAGAGTATATATGCAACAATCACGAACAGGCAATAAACCCTCAACGCCGCTTTCAATTTCTTTCTCTAATTGATTTGTGCTGATACCTCACGTCGGAAAGAAAGCTTCCAAATGATTTATTGTCAAAGGGTCATTGAACTTTCTATGCGAATTTGATTTGCAATACCGACGACGTGCGAAAGAAATAACGGACCGTTTATTTGTAGCTGGAGGCACTAGACATTATCTTTTCGCTAACAATTCAACAGGTAATGACTGGTTTAGTTTTAGAGATAGCTTAGAGATTTCGTCTGCCATAAATTTTGCGTAATCAGCACCTATTTTGTTTTATTTATGTGCTAACTGTTGTACTGTCTGTTTATACAGATTTATAAAATGTAAAACATTAAAATAATTGCAAATTCTTAAATGACAAACTTCGTCTGTACGACTTTACACTTTAACTCATTGTTTGTAGATATTATACCTACCTACTTGTTGTCGTTAATTTAAAATTTGAATTTTTAATTCATTTATTGCATTTTCAACAAGGTTACGTGGAGTGCATACGATGCCGCAGTATAACTATTGTAGGGGCAAAGGTAAAGTATCCAATATGTAATTGTCATGCACTGAAAAAACGATTTGACTGAAAAACAAAATTTGGCTGCTAGTAGGCCGTAATCTGGTGACTTGTGAACTTCTGGTTATCAGTAAAGATTGTTCATATTTAACAAAAATTTACTTCCCTACAACGAAACCTTCAACCAACAAAACTAGTAAACTGAACTGATATCACATTAAAGGCCCTGATGTCTCTCTAGTCATATCGGATTGCCGTTTCACCGAACTATCACACGTATTGTCTTCAAAATGCTACTTCTTAATCGAAAGCGTGAAGTTATTACTCTTCAATTACTGGCCAATAATAAATAACCGGCAACAGACGACGTCGACGTCATTATAGTCACGAATTGTGTTAAACTCCTATCGAGGGAGATTAATAGTGTCGCCTGTTCTCACCTTACAGGACTCACGATTGTTCAGTGTTAGAGCTTTTAGACACTAGCCGCCTTATTTATAATAATTGCTTATAACCTCAAAACAATTAAATTACAATATCAAATGTAAAAGATGTAAATATTTTAATTTCTCTCTCATTACTTATTAAGGAAATCTCTATATACACCTGTACACATTTGCAAACGGTAGTGAGCTAGTGTGTGAAGAGTGGATAGAAAACCACTTCATAAAATTTTCATTCCACATAATGATCACGAACTTTAGTCATCAGTAATGTAAGTATATTCATGCTGTTTACATATTAATTTTATTACATTTTATGTGATTAGTTGACTTGTGCTTATTTGTGTTTTATAATGCTTCGGAATTGTCAATTGGCATTGGATTCATTTAACATTTTCTATTCATTTAGCCTTTAAATTCCTTCTGCTGAATCGCTGATAGATAAACCTAAGTAATTTCAAACACAATTCATTCGTTTATGCAATTCGTTACATCATTTTCATTCAACTCCGAAACAAACCCGTTTTAGCAATTCAATATCATTTTACTAGAAACTTGATCATTATAATGTGAACGACACCTTGTATCGGATATTAGAACGTGGGGAGTGTAATGAAATTTTAATTTCGCAAGACAGACTCATTGAGAAGAGTTTTGATTAATGAATTGAAACAAAAAGTAAGGCTAAAGTTACACTACTTTGCTAGAGCCATCCAAAAAGTTCGATATATAATGGCGAAGTAGGTAACTTATGTATCGAACGACATCCGAATTCAAGAAAATAAAAGTTTATTTGCTACCAAAGTGACCTGAAGTTTGAAAAGTAAAATAGTACGAAATCGAGACCAGTGATAAAATTAATATGCTACTTCAGATGCTTGGTAAACTGGTTCGTTTTGTTAGAGTTGTAATATATAATATTTTGATTGCAAAGTGAATGCTCATCTCTTAGAAACAATAATTTATCATAATTTGCAATATAAGTATACAAAAGGGTCATAACATATGTTCAGCTTTATTTTATTTGTATGACCTGCATGTACTTGTCATTTGAATTTGGTCATTAATAGATAATTGTAATGTGATCTACGCCTTAACTAAGTGAAATGATTTCTATAAATAATTATCTGAACCTCAATTGATTAAGCGCAAGCTCAGACAAGAGTTTGAGTGGTTTATTTTTAATTTAAGAAATGCTTCTATTTTAAATTTAATTTGACGGATATGGTAATAATCGATCATCAATTTTATAGCGATGAAAGGTGTAAGCAAATTTCGAATAGTTTTGTAATGATTATCATAACTTTTTAGAAACGGCTTAAATATTTGGAAATATCAGTATCCATTTGACACAGAGGCGGTACATTTCACTATGTAAAAGTTTATCCAAAGTTGGATAACTAAACAAGTTTCAAGATAATTTCGACTGTACATTAGTACAAAAACAAATAGTAGACCCTCATGATCAAGTTCAACAAACAGTTTTTTTAACCGACTTTCGAATAGTTTTGTAATGTTTGTCAGGTGATAGCAAAAAGACATACTGTCTCGGAAATGTAAACGCGTGACAGTTAGATAAAAGATGAAATTGTAAATGCGTATTTTCATGTATTACGGTAAAGCTAACAGTTTTTTTTTGTGAAGGGCAGCAATGTTTTAGAAAACGGTAACATGCTTAAGGCCAAGATTTGATAAAAATGAAATAGGGTAACTTGGTAAGGCACCTTTATTTATTTATTAACAACAAATCCACGGTCCTTGAAATTGAAGTTGACAAGTGTCTTATTTTAATATACAGCTTACATTCGATTTACATTTTCATCAAAATATCTAACTGCCGCACTCAGTTAAATTTAATTGACGTCTCTGAAGATGTCAATTAAATTTAATCTATATTTAAGCCTGTTCTTCTTTGTGTTTGACACATGGTTGACTGGTAGATAATGCTTTTAGCATTAAGTCGGCCATTTGTACATTGTTCTTTATTTGTGCAGAAAAGTATAAACAAATAAATAAGTCTCGATCTGTCACTTTCTTTCTCAATGAAATAAAAAAAAAACGGCATGAGACTCAATGAAGGATTAACTTTAATTGACGTTTTTGAGTACGGCAGTAAATGTGATAAATGACAAGTGGCGTCAATCTTTCAAAAGTAATTAATTTAGTTATTGCATAATAATACTATTATTATACTGTGTGTGTTACCTATCTTTTGAGTGATTAATAGTAAATAGTAGGTACTGACTAGGTGTACTGATTAAAATAACAATTAATATTTAACGCTTTTAGGTTGCAATCTAGTTCTAACCCCGTTATTACAAAAACTTAGTACCGGGTTTAAGCCAGGACTAAGCTATTAGCTAGCCAATTAGAAAAGCGTTTCTCTATTAGGTTATGTCACGAATGTGTCATTCATTCCTCTGTTGTCGGCTAATATTTAGACCTAGTTTAAACCTGTTTTTTTTGTAATAACACCGTAAAAGTTGTCTACTGTGAATGCCGGCTCACTACGGCGGCGTAGCAAGCACTTACAAAATTTTATAGAGTAACTAACACTATCTCGGTTGGAAGAGCATTCGCCCGGATGGCGAAAGGTTGTGGGTTCGAGTCCTAATAATGACGATTGTTGAATTTTTTAATCCACTTATCACTTTATAACAAAAAAACTAAATTTCCTATTTAAACTTAGACTAAAAAGTAATTCAAAATAAAAAATAATAACCCACAGATTAAAAGTATCACTTACAACAACTTGTTACCTACACATGGTGGAATCTTTTATTCCGCTCTTACCTGAAACAAAGAATGTACACTTAAGTTAAGTATTCAGTATCAAAGATTGCATTTAAAAGCCGACGGATTAAATTGTCAAGCTTTCAGTTGAGAGATTCCGTATAACCGAGTCGAGTGCAATAATACATAACATTTGTCTGTTTTTATGTAAATGCACACCCATATAAATCTTAAATGTGTATTCAGATAATATGCAATACAATACCGTAATTAAATTAAGATAACCTAAATTTAATAAAAACATATCTAACTACTAAATGAAGGTGTATTGTGTATGTGACTGAAAGGCATATTTTCCGAAGTCTTAAAAAAATATACTTTTATGCCCTAGTGCATAAAAAGTCATTTAATGCAGCAGTACCGTTACCATGAGTTTACGGCGGTTTTACTCGCTAGCGACGACGTAAAAAATATGTATGGAAATTTTTCTGTGCAATTTTCCATACTCTTTTTTTTACGTAGTCGCTAGCAAGTAAAACCGCCGTAAACTCGTGGTAACGGTACAGTTCTTAAGACATAAATGAACAACTATACGAGCACGAGAAGTAAAAATAAAATACTAGTGGCCAGTGTCACAGTCAGTTTAAGAAATTTAAAAGAAAAAAAATATGGATCAGTTTTTTTTTTTTTTACAATATTTTCTTAAACTTCGGATCCCTAAAACCAAAGAATCTCGCATAGTCATGCCATGAATGCAAGGACTGTCTGAAACCCGATCTTTTACAATTTTCAACCTTACCGCTCTAGAAATAAGGGAACAACAAGATTATAATACATTGATCAAGATTGCGATCACGATTTAAAACTAAAAATAAACACAAAGAACAAAGAACTTTGACTCGTAGAGAGCGAATGGCAATGCTTCCCGTTTTGCATACTTATCTGTTAGGGGTCAAGGCGGAATTCATAGAACTGTATCGAACAACGGATATACAGGGCTGTCAGGAATTGTTTATAGAACGCTTATTTTTTATTTATTTATATAAGTTTAAATAAGAAACCAAAATTCGCTCACGGGTAGGATTTGAACCCACGACCTTTGGCTATGAGGTTATTTATAAATTTTCCTTGCAACTTTCTCTGTGTATTCGCAGTACGCACCTTCTCAATGGTCCCGTCTGTTTTTATACACGGGTAAAATTAAGATTCAAAAAAATAAGCATAACCTATGTCACTGACAAATAATAAAGCTTAAACTTGTACATCTGTCTGTGTTTATTACGTTGTTGTTTCTTTTATGGTGGAAAATAAGGATACACTATTATTCCACTGTAAAAAGAACTTTCAAAATTGATTCAGTAGTTCCAGAGATTGTTACTTCTACATGAAAATGTACATCTCTATAATTTTGTTTTCAATTCATCAAAATCATTATAATCGATCAGGTAAAAAGAAATAAAAGCTTCCATGAATGTCCGTCACAATGATCATGATTTAGATAAAAGCAAGAATAGAGAAAGTAAGAGTGAGAGAGAGAGTACTGTTGCCAAAAAAATAACGTGTTTTATAATATTATGTATTGACTTTCTATAGGTTGTATTCAAGGCGCTTGTTACAATAGTAACTTACAAGCAAGCAAGTATGTGACCTCTTTCGTTGTTTCAACATTGATAACAAGTCTTTGTTTTAACGATTGCTAAAATAGGACCGCTTTGTTCCGCATATTATCATAAGGTAAAACACCTCAACATAGTATCAATATTTGCACTTTTTGACGTTTACAAATTAGTTTTATTTATGACGCAAATGAATAAAAAATATGTCCCTATCCGAAATATATGTTTAATGTTTATGTGGTACTTGCAATAGGCAAAGGCTGATAATGGTGCCTCTAAAACTAGCAGCCTACATATAAAAACTGTTTGTAGCGACCTCTTACCACTGTCGCCCACACTAGCAAGCAACTTCAAGACGCGACGCCCTGACTCGGCTCCTACAGGCTAGATGGCGCTGTTAGCCCGCTCCATACAACACAAACCGCGATATGTAAGATTTAGCACGAGCTTGACTACATATAGCTAAACCAAGACGGTGACCATCGGACCTTGGTCCCCGACCATAACAACCGGTCGGTAGGAAGCGCTCCCCTTTTCCTTCCTAACACAGTTGCGCCAAATGTTAGTTATTTCTTTTTACGATTTAGATATTCCCTATTTTTTAAGTTGGTATGACAATTTACTGTATCACAAGATACCAGAAAATAAGGATAAAAAAATATGACGAAACCCATGTATGTAGAATTGTAAATACATGACAATTACCTGTCTGAAGATAAGTATCCTTGTATTTCATTGTAATCATATTGATTCCGACTGATACGGATAAGAAACGGCGCCGCGGTGATAACTGTTATCCTTTTGATAAATAAAACAATAATGGATTGATTTTATTGTCTATTGAGCTAGAAAGATATTGCGAATATAAACAAATGGAAGTCTTACCTGAAACTTTACTAAAAGATGAATAAATAAAGTTATGGAAAAGCTTAAAGGCAATGACAACCAAAAGCTGTTCATACTTAAAATTTACTAAAGGACTAAAGCTGGCAATGCTAGAATAAAATGTTCCACAAGTACCTTTGGAGCCATATAATTATGTTGACATTTTATTTTCGTGAGAGTTCTATAAAAGCGACAACTTCCAAAGTTAAAGTAGACGACAAAAGAGATGACATTATTTCCAAGTCTTGCACAATCAATTTTTAGCTGGTATATTTGAATAAATTACCATTATTGATGATTACATTAAAATCTTTGTTGTTTATGCTACAATTGGTCATCTATCTTCACCTTCATATAACCAATAAAGGAATGTTAAAATAATAAATTTAACAGCTAGAATGATTTATGTCTCTTTTAAATGCCGTTTAGCAATGCAATTTGATTTTGTTCACCACACGTAGACAAAATACATAACGCCGGCGCCCTACTTGCTTCCTTTACTATTTATGGTAAGGAATGCCTTAGCAAAACATACGCTACGAAATATTAACTTAAACAAAATTATAGCAACCTTATCATCCTTAGAATAAGACTCACAGTTCAATTTCATCGCCATCAGCTGTTTCACAATGTTGAAAAAGAGTTTGTGTTACAGAATTTTGAACTTTTTGTAGTAGATCATAAAGACGTAACTAGGGCCAAATGGTATAATTAATAAGGCGTTACAGAAGATAATCAGTACTTCTTATGATATGATCAGCCAAGTTTTTAAGCTAAGTGTTATTTACAAGCTAGTGTAGAGTTACAAAAAAGACTCCAGACTAAAAAAAAAAACATATTTAGCTATAATTAATGAATGAATATTACCCCGCCTAAGGTCATAGGAAAACAATACTGATTTTTGAAAATGGCACTGGCATCCGTATCAATATAAAATACGCATTCTTGATTATTGAAATATGGTAATTATTCTAAATTGATCTTAAATTTAAACAAAATGAATGAAGACGATTTAGAATCAACTACATACAAATATAAAAGATTAGTACCGACACAATAGTGGACCTATTTAAAGGTCCATGTTTGCAAAATAATGAAAATCTCCACTATATTTTTATTCATAACAATCTGTATAGTAAGACCTGATCTCATACACGTTCGAGTATGTCATCTTGCACAAGCGCAGCGATATATAACAGAAGGTTGCAATATTACCGGTAATCTACAGATTCTCGAGCTGATATTGTTTATGGAGTCTTGTGTGAAAACAAAATTATGAAAATGTTGCAAACAGAAACATGATTGGTGGTAACTGGTTTGCATGTAATACTGGACAGTTATCCCCTTACTAGTAATGATTTTGACATTGCTATAATACTTGATTATATGATATGAGACGGCTAATTAATTTTAAATGTTTGTCTCTACTATGTCATGTCACCTATTTGTCATTTATTCCAAACTAGCCTTCTCTTATTTGAACAAGTGTTACAGCGTGGCAAAATCATTATTAGTTCAGGGGGTAGGTATATAAGTAAGGAAATGTAAAAGAACACGGCATGTTAAAGAATATCAAATTGAAGGTTTGTTTAAATATAAGGGAAGTATACTAAGTAGTACCATTGTTAGGGTCCTTCGATATATATGAATAAAAACGCGGACTGTATTTTCATAGGAGCTGTAATTCTCGCCCTCTTACATAGGAACTTTACAGAAATAAAAATAACGCGACAGAATGTCCGACGACGGTGGGTGTCCCAAGGCATAATAAAATTAAGTTTCAAGCAGGATTTTCACGTTCTAATAAGAAATCTCTGAAGTTGTAATGGAATATAGAAACAATAGTCAAGTGAAGGAATGTAACTTATTAGGTTGTAGATAAATAAGTAGTTTTGAAATTGAGTCTAATAGTCATGGCGCCAGTGGTTGGTGCAACGCCAATTTGTTAACGATAAAAACGATAATTCCAATTACATACATCAGTCCTTATCTATAACTTGTCAATAACCATAAAAATGGCGCGATATATTATTATGTGTCTATAGCAATCATAAACCCTTTAAAAGAATATTTGAATCATTATTCGAAATATATTCAATTATTCGATATTCGGGTATACATTTTGCTCAAAGTTCTTAAAAAAAACGATAGTTTTTGATTAGATATTGTGTATAATTATTTTTTAAACATTGATATATTTATTTGTTTCTTACGTTTACGCAAATTGTTGAACTCATTAAAACACAATCGTTTTGACCAACCTAAAATACTTGCAAAAGAACGGCGTTTTATTCCTCGAATGCTACGTGAAGCCATTGAAATTAGAAAACATCCAAATTTCAATAGAGAAGATGGTTGGAAAGTTCCACCGGCATGGGATCCTATTCTAGCAAAAACCAAAGCAACACCTAGCACTGCAAGATCTCAAGACACGGTTAGCTCTTTCTGCGTAAATAGGAACGTAAATTAATATTATTGAGTGACGGTAGTTAAAATTTTTCAAAACTTTGTAATGACAAATAATACCTTAGTCTCCCTGTGACCACGATCGCTGTAAAGTGTTCGAAACGTCAGGTTTAAAATAAAATGTAAATAAATCGCGAAGTAAACCGTAAAATTGTGTTTTAATTGATATATTTTTTTACTTCGAACTTTTAGGTCTGAACTGCAATTTCAAACGAAACGTGATCAAGTGTCTGAATGAAACCGCTCGATTTCACAGATAACTCACAGACTAAGAAACTTTACGTAACACACTCTGATAGGGAACTCGTATTTGCTGATAGTATCAATGTTATTGCTTCACGGAATCAACCGATAGCATGACCTCGATAGATAAGACATGTAATGCTTGTAAAGTCTTTTCCTTTTATTGGTCATATACTTACTAGTGGTAATTTTTTTCTGAGAAAAAGGTAAAATCGAGTGACACCAATTTCTTGAAATATATTGGTTAGAAACAGAAATTTCTGAAATAGCTATGGCATTATCATATTTTTCAGGAAATATAATATCGAATTCCTTGTTCAGTTGTAGATGGCTAAGTTAGTCTCAATAATTTTATATTGAAAGCTAATTATATTTAAGAATTGTCTTGAGAAGAGAGAGATACGCAACCAGGTTTAAGTATGCAATAATATGACTGTCTATTAAAATCTCCGATAAATAAAACAAAAACTATCTTATGAATTCATCATCATTCATTATGCTCATCCACGTCATTTGTAGTGTCGTTAACTTTATTACTTTTATTCTCACGCTATTATACCCACAGTTTGAGTTCTCTATTGTCTGTCGCCGAGTTTTTAACAATGTTATCAGCACAGACGCGTTTTGTGTCATTCACTTATCTTTCATTAAGAGATTTGGAGATTTCAATTGCGTCTTTATTGTTCGACTAGACCATTGTTCGGTTGATATTCAGTAGATCAAAGTAAATAAACATTACAAGCATTTAAATTTATCGAACATGGCAAATAATCACTTTCAAAAATATCTTAACACTTACCCAAAGCAAATTCTGTGTTGTATTTTTTTCCATTTAATGTTTTTTAACAAGAGACCACACAATCTGAAAGTATTTATTTTCCCCAAAATATTCGGTGCTGGACCAATCAATTTCACTTCTTGAAAAAATGCATTAATGAGCTTGATTTACTGAAGCGCTCGCAAAAAACAGTTTACTTAATGAATTAAAGCTGCATCGGCTATCATTTAATTAATCAGTGTAGTAGCTATCTGGACGAATGATATACGGAGGAAACAAATTGTAATTACGTTCCTTGGATGTTTTTTGTAGTATTTATCTTAAAACAATAAGGTTTACTCTAGCTTGGTTTTCAAAAGGCTGATTATCACGATTTGGGCTTTCTTCACTTTGTTATCGTGCTTGCTTTCTTGTTGTTTAACACTGTTTGTTGTTCCTATTTTGTGTTATTGGCTGTGTTATCTTTTAGGTTCCGTTGCATAAGACTTAAGCGAAACAATACTTTTATTTTTACAGGCATACCATTTAAATAAATATATTTTGAGTATTATACCTACACTGAAACTTTAATTCAATAGTGTTGAGTGCCAGACAATACAATTAATACAACATATTAAGAGATATTTATAATTCCCTTATTTTCATTATCTATTTATTTTAACTCTTTAATTTTGACAGAGTAGTTTTTTGACATTTATATGTTAATAGCTATTGCTGCTTATCTTTCGTAGCTATCGTAGCTCAAAACTAACTATCCATTTTTATTTTTTGTAGTATGATCCATTATTTATTACTTTACTGAGCTAAATCAAAGTTAAAATTACGGCTAATAAATGTGTTAAATACCGTGTTATGAAATATACCTGTTGATTTAAATCAAAGGTTACCCATTGTATAGCATAGTTTAGTCGTATATTTTACAAGCAATTTTTAACAATGATATCACAAGCAGTTTAAGTTACAAATTCATGAATATTTATACCTTGTAGTATCATAAAATTACATCATGATATAAGTGATATCATTCAGTTATGTTTCGCTGCGTATATTTTGGTCAGGAAGGTGTTTATATTTATTTTATGTTGCTTTAGTTTTAGAACATGATTGTTGTTAATTAGAGTTATAGTAGTGTAAAATTCTGAGCTGTCGACAATGCCATTGAAAGAAAGAACAACTTCTTTTGTAGCTTTGTTTGTTAGAAATATATCCGATTATGTAAAATGTTTATGGTAACAATTTTGTTCACCGTAAACATTAAATTTATGCAATAAGTTAATTGAATTATACAGGTTCGTGTATCGTGGAATCTTTTTACTTTTTTATTGATTTTGCACAGTTTTTCCAATCTTCCAATCTCATAACTCAAAAATCAAAGTTAGGTGTCGTGTCGTACCAGGAAGTCAAAGAAATGACACTGAATAGAGAGGAATAGAGAAGACTCTACCGACAAGAGCGTAGCTCTTAAATTATAGATAGATAGAACTCAAAAATAAAACAACTATGGACATTCAAACAACATTGAACATGATGATTCAGGATGTTGTGTCGCCATGGGCATTTTTCGCATTTCACGGTGCAAAATTAGTGTTCGCACAATGACTCATTAAAATTAAACACAAAAGTGGACATCCGAGCTAGACTATTGTCATGAGGGTGACGACTCTACAATAACACATCCTGCCGCAAACAAGGTTCAAATAAAAAAAGTATTATAAAAAAAAAATATAATATACAAAAAGTAGTCCTTTTTGTCTTTATAACAAAGGTCTTATTTAAAACAAATGTTGCAAACATATAATATAATAAACTTTGCCCTATTATTAACCATCATCAAGGTAAGTTACTTGTCAACAAAAGCTGCAAAAATTAAATAAAACGAAGAACAGGATTTTCTTAAATTACAATGTAATAATTTTATACATTATGTAGCCTTCAAATTAAATATCAAGCCAGAATTGCAAATTTTTGTGTCATCAGACGAAATGGGCATACTTTGTCAGCATTTATGAAATTTTAATATCAACATGAACGATCAGCATTGATAAATGAAGAAGCGTTCACACATAATCATCTTGACACAGTAGCATATTAAATGGTTATCTGACATTTAACGGGCCAAAGTTATTGTTTTCTGTTACGTCATTTCATTCCCAATGGGCGAGATATAAGAAGCGCAAGCGCAGGCACGCGAAACTGAAATTAATTGAAAAGATATTGAGTGGCTTTTTCATTGGCGATGTAATGGGAATTTGCATAATGAGGGAGTTAATAGATGGGCCCGTTTTAAATAGGGGCAATAACCTTTTTGGATTCGGATTGTGAAGTTTTCGTTTTGTGATTAACAGGCATTGTGTGCAACCTGTTTTGTAACGGACTCCAGTGTCCCCGAAATTACTTTTTCATTTAACATCCATGGGTTGTATTAATGATCATGTACATTGCAGCTAAGCAGGAAAAAGTTTCTATGAGCTCCAGAGTCAGAGTAACATAGATAATGTCTATCGCAATGGGTAAAAAATATGATAGTTTAGACAACTTTCAGTTGTAATCACATTGGACTTAGTAAGTAATACCTACTTAAGTACGTTAAAGTAGCAAAGTTTAGGACAATCAAGGAAAATCATGAATTTTAAGCACAAATTAATGTAGAAAAAGAATATGGTCATAGAGTAGCTGGTACCTAGTAAAATATTTCGGTGGTACTATGTGGTACCTCCTTCATTGTTTGTACTTCTGTTTGGTACTTTAACGATGCATGCTTTAGGTTACAGTTTATCTCTTAACTCATAGATTTTTAACACTTTCTAACAATCAAATGATTAGAACCTGTTTTGTGTTTTAAATAAAATAAAAGAAAATTAAATAAAATTTCGAGCTTTTTGCGCCTTAAGTTTAGGAAAGGGTTCCACTGTCGGCACCGTAAAGCGCATTACTAAACCAGCATTAAGTTTCCTTGTACACTAAGCAGCGGCTTTATCTTTATTGATAAGATAACATCGGCTGAGGTCATGACGCGAACCCAGCACTGCCGTTTCAAAACTATCGGGTTCTGGAAATGCGACCTTTGAAGAAACGTTTCGAGTTACATAGGAGTTATGGCCTGTTTTACAAGTGATAAGTTTGTGCAGTTGTGTATCCCTGCCTTTATAAAGTGCATTTATAGGCCGACTAGTGGTGCGGGGGGCGAGCCACGCTAGATATGACAGCGGGTGACAGGTGATACCGCGGGGAATGGATTTGCTTTAAATAAATAAATAATAAATTGTTTCAACAAACACACCAATTACCTAGCCCCAAACTAAGCGTGAGCTTGTGCTATGGTGACTAGGATAACGGATAGACATACTTATATATATTTATAAACATCCATGACTTAGATATACATGCTCGTGCTAATCACACAAACATTTGCCCCTTGCGGGATTCGAACCCGCAACCGCCTGGTTTAGAAGTCCGTGGCACGAACCACTACACCAAGGCGGTCGTCACGTTTGACAATCGCGTGTGGTGTGATTGGCGTTTCCCCTCCCCCCGCTCGTCTTGCGGGGTGCAAAGAGAGTCGCGAAAGAACTTGTTAGACTATTGTTGGATTAGCTAATCCAGACTTGTGCCAGTGGGCTTTCAACTCAGATAATAGGCCTTAAAAAGTCCGGAATAGCTAATCCAGACGTGCGCAAGTGGGCCTTAGTATCTAACAATTGTCGGATGTGTCATAGTTTGACCAATTAAGTCAAAACATAGTTGACACACAAAGTTGTACACTGAGTCAAGTATTACTAGTTCTATAGCATTAACCACTATCGGTGTTATTACAAAAAAATAGACCAGGTTTAAAATAGGTCTAAATATCAGCCGACAACAGAGGAATGAATGACACATGCGTGACATATAGAGAAACGCTTTTCTAACTGGCTAGCTAATAGCTTAGTCCTGGCTTAAGCCCGGTACTAAGTTTTTGTAACAACGGGGAATATGTTTTCAATTTAAAGTTTGCCTTTTCTGTTAGCAACAAACTCGTCTTTTCTAGACACTGTTAGTTGCTTATCCAATGGTAAAAGCCTTAACGCAATTGAATCTTGAATTAACGATATTATTGATAGCATAAAAATGTATGTATAATCTTGAATAGCCATGAGGATAATTTTAAATCAAACGACAATTAACCGTAAACATGTCACAAGTCGGCAGCTTGCTGTGATTTCATAAGATACGGCACACTTCAATAAATTGTTATTCTATCTTAGCTATCAATAATGTCATTGAAACATAGGTACATACTTTTGCACTAGCCATACATTTCGCTAGTAAGCAATATTTTACTTCGCAAATGATCGAAAAATACACCATAGGTAATGTTTATGGTGCCTCTAAATATTGTTGACTTTGAAAATTTCTGTCACAAATAACATAGATGTGATTGTAAAAGTACTCATTTACTTACTTCGTTGTCTCGGATTTTACGCACTCTTTTCGATCCAATTCCTACGCAGTCTTTTGCCTAATTGGAGTTCCCATAGATCCTTTCCCATTTCATCATTCTAACGATGTCAAGAACGTCCGACCAGGCGTTTTTATTTGATATTAAAAGTACACACCCACTCAACATTTTAAATTCCTACGCTTAACCAAAAATTTTTGAAATATTTCGCAGCTAGAATGGAACAACATTATTATTAATAGCACGATAGCAAGAACTCAATAATTCTCCAACCCAACAGCAAGCCTTGAGGTATTATACCGTAAAATTGACCTTAGTGTGTTGTACCAGTAATTTAATTTACAGATCCATCAAGCTTGCAACACAATAGCAACTCTTCGGAACGTTCTGAATGCACGCAAAATGCACAGGAAGCGTGATAAAACGGTGAAATGGCTGCTGCTAACACCGAAGCAAATGGTGGAGTTATTGAAACAGAAGGCATTAAAGTAAGTTCTGCTGGCTTTAAAGTAAATACTGCAAAAGATATAAAATTAAATGAACAAGGTTTTGCAGTTGAAGCAGGCTGTGAAAAGGTTAAAGATACAGTAGTTTTACACTGTTGTGTACCGGCATTTCAGTAAAGACAAACATTCTAGTTATAACATGTTATAATTTAATTCAACAAAACAGATTTATGAGGATTATACTGAATAAAAAATATGAACGATTTTAGCTGTAAATAAAAAAATATACTTGTCTTTGATGAATTGTACACGGTCCTGAAATTTAGTGCAAATATGATTGCTAAAAGACTGATGAAGAAAAAACATTTGATATTGTATTACAAAAACTACTCTATTTAACGATGTTCATTATTTTCGACCCCAGCAGGCCCACCGCCTAACTTGAAAGCTATCACAACAACGATTGCAATCCCAAAGCAATGAGTATGAATTGTCAATTTTTCATTGGCAATTATAGCTCATAATTGCTTTCCTGTTAATTGCGTTAGTTTAAAACCTATAACCATTGCAGTTTGAAGCAATGAAGTAAGGCGGCAGGCTTGCTGTAAACAAACACTCATGTCAGAAGAAAATGTCAATTTCTTACAGATTATTTTAACTACATTATGAACCAAACGGTGTATCAGTCTTCCAATTTTAATAGACGCTCCTTTGTTCTTAGCCCACATTGGCGAGTGAACTAGCGGGGTTACCGAAGGCGTGGGATCAGGCGCGTGCGGTGCGTTATCAAGTGCTTATGTCTGTTGCAATTTGAATTTTGACCTTGGAACCCTTTATGTTTGGTCGAATAATCGAATCTTGACTTAGACCCGAGTTCGCCAACTTTTGGACAGTCGATAAACCTCGATAGACGGTGAATTTGTCAGAATTCCCATACAAAATAATGTCAAATAATTCTAAACCTGCTGATTACAAATTAAGCATATTGTGTTGGTGAACTCCAGGTTAAAGCTGAGTTGCACTACCTTAATTTTACTGTCACTATAACAATATACGGTGTTTTTGGTATGGAGTTTGACAGTTTTTTGACGTTTGTAATAGTTAAAGTAAGATGGTGCAACCCAGCCTTACTATGGCATGGTGACTGATTTTGATAAGCCAACTACACAAAAAGCCGAATTAACATCTATTATTAACTTACTAATAAAGCGGTAGCAAACCATTTTTATTACAATCCATGGAAGTAATAATCTTCATTGCGGTATTTTTTAATATCAACAGTTTTGGTACAGTCATCCTTATTTTTAAATGAAATCTTATATGTTTCAATTGTCACACAATAGCTTTCTTCAAATCTGTCATGATCACGGAACTACATAGGAACAATTAAGTTTAACTTGACAAAAGATACACATTTGTAAAAGAATACTTCATATCAAACACATGTTCTTTGACGACTAATTTAATACTTCCTTCCGGCGGCACCACGTGGCTACAAGAGGGATGTACTTATGTGAGCAACTTTTTTTAATCTATTGAAATACACACGTCTGCAAATAATTCAAAATGATGAATTTTGTCGACTGAAATTGAGTTCTATTGTTTTGTGCGTAGAGATAAAAATTGGTAGAGAACATTTACCTTTTTAGGATATGATGACCTGTGATGCTTTTAATGATTTTATACATGGGTGTTGGAGTCACAAAATAAGAAGAAACGACGAGTCGAGGCTTGATGAACATGATGATAATGTCAATGTTATGCACTTTTAAGACATTTGTACATATCTATAATGTATCAAATGTACAATCCATCGTGATCATCTAACTGATTTGATGTTTAATTCAAAATAAATATAAAATTAAGGCTGTCGTAGCGTAGGTTACGAAAGTTTAAAATAATAAAATGTCATCTCCCAGGTTAAACAAGGAATCCCAAATGTTTAACAACATATTACTTTATAAGTACTATTTTATTGTGTAAAGCTTATCTATTTGAAGATGGTAGTTTACGCAACTAGGCATTATGTATTCAATTTCTTCGCCATTAAGCAGTCCTTCAAACTGTATTATACACCGGCATGGTCCTTTTACAAGGCTTTGTATGAATTTATCTCTATATACCTATAACACCTATATGCACAGTTAGTTAATCTAAATTCTTGCCATAACATAACGGTCATCTGTATCGTGGCACTTGTAGAGAACGCCTAATACATAGTTCAGTACAAGAGGATAATTTTATTTAAGAAAAATAAGGTAAAAAATACAAGTTATTGTTGCCAAAAATGCCATCATTTATTTTTAAACGCCTGTCGTTAGCAGCTTTGTTTCTCACGATTTCTCACAAATTTCATTATATTTGCTACTTCTAAGTAAACTCCATTCTGTTTTTGCACATGTACAAAATTTTTTGTTTCGGTATTAGGGTCAATGTTCTCAAAATTGCTTGAACAGTCGTTTCATGTCAACATATCACTTGCTACCATAATTTTCTGTTAGAGAGTGCGTCCTGTAATCTCGCTCTTAGTTAGTTGGTTTAAGGTCTATATTAGGAATTTATAATTGCGACATGTATTTGGATATTTGCACATATGGCAACTGTTTTTTCTTAGACCAGTACAGTCAATGTCCTTTTCGTCAATCCGCTTGTCGATTTTTATTTATTCATCGCCGTTCAGATAACAAGCTATCATTATGAGCAGTATTTTTTAAACTGACTGTACTTTTAACTATGACGAAATTTCGCACGCAATGTTTTATTACTTAGACACGAACCACAAACTGAATGTACCGTTATATATCTATGTAAACATTTTGTTAACTTATTCATGATATATATTTGTTTTATTTTTGCATAAATAAGTAAATAAATATATGTACCTGGATTACTATACTAATGTAATTGATAGATAAAATTACTAGAAGCAATCTCTATCTTCTCATAAACCAACAAATTGATCACATTTGATAGAATAAGAAAACATGTAATTATATCCCAAAATAATTATTTTAATATTGATTTTTTATAGCAATATAGTGAGATTAAAAATCATAATATAAATTTTCTAAAAGGGTAAAGAGATGGTGTGTTTTCCACTTTTATAGCTAAAATGTTTTTACAAACAATAACCGACGGTTTTATATCACACAGAATTTATTTATTTGTATTATTACTGACCTTACTAAGCTCAGGTATTGGGCTTTTATGACGATATTAAAATCCGAAAAACACAGCAATATAAGATAAAGTAGCTCCTTGGACCATCAAAAGCCACATTTAATAATATAAAACAAAAAATGTATTACAACATAATCAAAATTGTGGCCGATTTTCCAAAATAGGGTTGTACCATTGATGTGGTATCAAAAACTCAAACCGATTTGAAGGAACTTATAATAAGCAAAAGGTTATAATTAAAAAAAAATAGTTTGTACCTATTTTTCTGATAGAGCATTGAAAGTACCAGCATTGAAACCCATTGAAAGTCTACAATATTTCACTTAAAAATATGTAGATCCGAATAAGACATTTTACGTGAGCAATCTGGTAATAAAATTGCGTTAGCAAGAAGTAGCTTGATTCGGGCTTCTGTTTATTCCTAAAAAAACTACTTCACCTCAACCAAAAAAATTGGCAGCCCTAAAAACCGACCGTTATGACATCGCCTTGTTTAAATGTCAATGGTTATTTAACCGTTGCGCATGCGATTAAAAAAGTCACTTACGCATGCCCTGTTGGGTTAAATGTATCGATACTTATTAAAAACATTGCAGTTTTCTTGTGATTTAAATATCGATTTTTTAAGTAGGTTTTGAATTTTTATAAGCTTTTTTAGTGGTATTGTTTACGTATTTACTATTTTTACGAAACTTATGCCTTTTGGCAAATGAGCCTGAAATGTGAAATCTTTAAACTTAAAAATAAGATAGGGAATAAATGTAAAAACATTTATTCCCTATAAATGTAAAAACATTTATTTGACCGTTTTTCAGGCTCATTTGACACTTTTAGAGAGTTAGATACAACATTGTGAGCACTATTTTCTTACCAACTTACTAATAATGATTATGACATTGCTATAAGAATTGATTTTATGAGACGGTTTATTTTTAATTTTTGTATCCTGTATGGCATGTCACCTATCTATCATTCATTAATTCGAAACTAGCCGCCTCATATGTAATCATGTGTTATAGCGATGTCAAATACATAATTACAAAGAATGTTAAAGTTAAGCAAAAACTTTAACTTAAAAAATAACTAAGTAATTACACAAGTCGGTGCTAGGTGGACCGATGACCTGAGGAAGGTGGCCGGTGGTGGCTGGATGCGAGAAGCGGAGGACCGTGAAAGTTGGCGCCGTCTTGGAGAGGCCTATGTCCAGCAGTGGACTGCAATAGGCTGATATATAATTACACAAGTAAATTGTATTCAATTACCTAAAAGGTGCATCCAGTAGCTTCACGACAACTTGCACCAGTCATTAGGACGTTGTAACGCCTCTTCAACCTTCGGGTTTCAGCAGCACAATCAATCAAAATATTTTTTTCATCATTTACAATTTCACAAACCATTATATGCAAAGGGTAACAAATTACCGGAACGTAAGGCGTGATAATTGGATAACGAGAGAAGTTAAAAAATACGAAAAAATTTTACCTGAAAACAAGTTGTGTAAGATACATTCATGTAAGAGGGTCACCTAAAGGCTATTTAATTTTTGTACAGTCCAGTTGCAAAATATCTACAGAGAAAGTTATGCAAAGTGGTAGAGGAAAAGTGTAACATTTATACTTTAGTATTCTAATTAGCTTATCTGTTTTGTTTAAAGCACTGCTTCCTCTAGTAGTTTATGGCACTTCAATGTTATTTGTAAAGTTCAAATCAAGGCAAAATGGTGTTGATACAGATGATTCTCAAAATGAAATATTATCTTCCGACGCCTCAAATTCAGGTCGACATTACAATGTTGCCCCATATCACTTGCACACAATAGCATTCTAGATCGACCTACTTGCTACCCAAGGGATCCCAGACAATAGGGTACCATGGGCAGAACGTTCGTGACAGTTATTAAGGTCTTAATATAAGCTAGCACGCGTAGCGAATTCGCGCCAGTAACGGTAAATAACGCTAGCGGATAAAAGTACGGGTTAAAACGCAAAAGTCAGAGGTCAGAAGATGGTATATGAACAAGTACGGGACGTCAACGTATGGGAAGAAATAATCGACATTGACAATACGAATGTGGCTATGGATCATGCAAAGACTAATGGAATATTCTATGGACACGAAAAAGTGTAGATGCATTAACAAGCGCGTTGTTAAGGTCAAATGGACATTCTGAGGCTCTATTTTGTAAGCTGTTGTTATTATTTTCAAATCTTTCTATCACACTCGCTAGCATTGTCATGCTGGCATGCGTGACGATGACGACGGCCGAAATTACGAATTACGTCATATTGAGTAAGGCTTTAGTACTTAAATAAGCTCGCGATAAGATTTCCCTATATAACAGGCAAGAGCAGCAAAGACAAAAGGTATTCTAAAAAAATACTTAAATGTAATAATATCCCGATGTGGTAACCTACATTAGGTAGCTACGCTATAATGATGACATTCAATGTATCCAACTTCAAATACTTAAACAGACGTTTAGATGCGTAGTGGCATTTACTTGGACTTTCACCGTATCCACCGGACTACAATTTCCGAAGATTGCTTGACTCAGGTTACCACTTACTGTTAAATCGTCACTCCTACACTATTGTCTTGTGTTTAGTCTTTGACTACTGGTGCGAGGTAATTTATAGATAATAAATAAGAATTTGTGTGACAGAGAAGATAGAGTGTAGTTTCAAGTAATGATTTTAGATGAAATTATGACACTGGTATTGCTATTACAGGACGGCGAAGAAACTACTGATAGCGAAGCAAACTGTGAAAACGATAGCTGAGTTATGGGTGATAAAATATAAATTTTTGATCCGAAAGATAAGAATAAAAGGAAATGAGAACAAATAATGAAATCGAATAACCCGTTGCAACAAATTAGGCAATATTAATATTTGTAACATGCAAAAGTACTTTCGAATTGACAGTAATTGCTTACTTTTAATAACCCCAAAAAGATGCTTATCGAAACATCAATATTCACTTAGGATTAATTCCATAATTGGTACTGGTTACCTTGTTGGCCGTATAAGTCTTCAGCTAAAGGAACAAAAAATAGCAACCGCAAAGCATCTGGTATGATAGGTGATATCACTTGAGCTGATAAAAAGTGACAGCCCAAAGATTCAACAAAAACTGGGCCATCATAACTAGTTTGCCCATTATTCACAGCTAGTCTGTAAAGGGCACCACGCGACAAATCAAAACAAAGTAGTTAAAAAAAATGTCATGAACGTAGAGTTTGACATGTCAAGAACGGTTCCGGAGCCAATATTTTCATGACTTTATCTAGAATAGTTTTGTGATCATTGTATTAGAAAAAAACCGACCACAAAGTTCGATTTTTTAGTACGCAATCTATAATTTTTTAACTGATTGATGTAAGTAAAGACGGCAGCACGTCAGGTTTCCCATGTGAACCATGAAAACAGAGTTTATGATGAACAGAAGCAGTCTCAAGGGCAAAGTATTGTAGTTTAACGTGCGGCCGTGTGTTCGTTTTGATTGTATTGAGTTTTATGAGTAATGATGATTCCCTTTAAGTAATTCACAGTCTAGTTCTGTAGGCATCAAAGGATTTACATTATTGCGATTCCATGGTAAATATAAATCCAAGTTACTTTCCAGAGTAAATAGTCAGTTTAATATTTCATTTCCACCGACAGTTTTAATAGGGGCCGCTATCTTCACCGACAGCTGTTCTTCCGCGTTAGTTGCGGAACCCTACAAAGTTGACAGGCCACAAACTAGTTCCGTATCATCGATTTCAATCTCAATTATTTCACTCGTAATAGCGCCAAACGTCATTTTATTTACACCGGGTGGGTGATTAACCATGTCATATTTCATTGACTTAAAGCGTTCGAGCCTCTAAATGTCATTCAGATTGCTCTTGTTATCAAATATTTCTCTTTTTATTCAATTATTGAGATCAAAATTTGGCATTTATGCAGGATTATCAGTGATTTCTATTCGTGAATCGTGATTAAAATGTAAACTAGGACATTTGTGTGTCCGACGAGTTGTAAAAACGACTTTTTTCTTAATTGATTCTAAATAAAAATTATAAAGCTTTCTCAAATTTTAACTTTCCTTACTTAATAACATAGGCTGTTAAAGGATTTTTAATCGTAATAACACTTTGTTTATCCATTTGGTCGTAAACCAGAAAATCTTTAACCAAAATTGATGATTTTTTGATTCGGCACAGAATAAAATTATTTCGTCGTTACGTACGTAATACGAGTAAGATCTCTTCATAGTACAGATGTATTAATAAAATAAGATCTCTTTTTCATTTATTTTTTTATTAATAGTACATAATTTAACCACAGAATATTTAGTACTAGCTTTAACATTGTAATTTTTCGCTTTATGAATACGGATTTCTAAAATATCTAAAAAAATATAGTACAAATATCAAAACGAATAAATGCAAATTTTAAACACATAAATTCTGACAAAGCGTCGGCATGTGTACAAAACTGACTAGCCGCTTCCCGTGTTCCGTGTAAAATTTACGGTAAAGCACAAATTTGTATTAATTAACGCATATAATTTAGTAGTCGGTGCATAGGCTTAATCCACACCGTTAAGGCACATTTACATGAAACGATTAATCAGACTGGTAAGAACAAGCAAACACGTGGTCAGAGCAAAAAAGTGGAAGCATCAGGAAAAATAATGCGCGAAGTATTTAAATGCCAATTAATGATTTTTAATGTTGTTTTTTGGGTGATTTAAATTGATTAATCAAATTCTATAGGATTCTTAAATATTTTGAAATGTAATACATTTTTTATTCTTATAGCATTCGATTGGGAAAATATCTTATGACAATGTGTGTGGTCATTCTCCTGCATAGGTAATCGGTATACAGTTTTTGATGATGCCTAAAAGGAACCAGGTTAAGTCACAGAATACCTTTTTATAGTACAGTGGGCTGCTCGTCTTGTTACCTATGTTGTCACCTACGAAAACATATTTTATTACTTAGGGAATAGATGCGCCTACAAGGTCAAAGTGGGGTAGTCTGAGGTGCTGCCGTGTGAAGTTAAATAGTAAGAAATAAAGAATAGCACACTTAACACTTCACGGATCGCTAATGTAAGTCGTGACAAACGTCCGATCGGAAAACAAATCTTTATATTATGTAAATATTCGCAACGAGTCATGCCGTCGTCACGACAATCGTTGTGTGTAAACACCGCTGCGCGTAGGCAACAGTTACCCAATTTATGAATGGAATGGCCCGGGTCGGGTTCGCCCACACGCTGTTATCAATGAAAACTTGTGTAGAAATACAAGGGTCGACGGACAGTTACGAAATGCGCCATTGAAACCTCTGTGCTAGACCGCTCCATTTACCATTTCGCGGATATTAAGCGTAGGCATAAGGCTTCCGGCTTAATACACAAATCCATTACTGACTCTATGACAAATCTGTTTAATAACAAAACATTGGAAACTCACGGTTGAAATATTACCAAAAACCTAAAAAGCAAACGTTTTAAAATCAAACGTCACTGGCAATTTTAAACAGTTTAGTTTTCTTCTTCTTGTAATAATGCATCTGTAGCTTAACAGCATTTTATACTAACATACAATTTCTAACCAGCTAGCATCTGCTTCCTATGATTTTATCATCACAGTGGCGTCTCATTCTTCAATGTTTTATGTATCTAGTGCAGTATCAACGTTGGAGTGTGATTTATTATCAATCTTACTCAATGGCATTTTAAATTTCAAATCGACGGATACACTGTCCATTGTGAGCGCAAGAACAAAGCGATCGACGAGATTTTCTTTGTCAGGACACAAGTGAAAGTGTGATTTCGAGATAAAAGCAAATAACCGATTGTAAATGTTGAGATTGCAAGTGCCAGATCGCGCAAGATGACACGTTTTGAGTCTTGATCTCTTACTTTGGATCGGTTTCTGATGTCATTTTGTGTCTGACAGATTTCACAGCGATATATTTTGTTGTTGGTTCTTAAATGCATTGTTCGTTTTTATCAATTAATGAAGCTGTTAATCTGCTCCAATAATGTTGTTCATGAAATTTTTTA
The DNA here is from genome assembly GCA_949316185.1 of Pyrausta nigrata. Taxonomy (NCBI): domain Eukaryota; kingdom Metazoa; phylum Arthropoda; class Insecta; order Lepidoptera; family Crambidae; genus Pyrausta; species Pyrausta nigrata. The sequence goes on from OX438947.1 coordinate 3,225,323, forward strand.
CTTTCTACTCAATCTGGTTTTGATCTTGTGATTTCCCATACCCTTTCATCTGTAATTACTAATGGACTAACGGGACGCCTTCCTACACTACCATCTATTTTGTGGGCGGTATTCAAGGACCCATCTTCTTCAATTTATTATGTTTCAAGTAGCCCGCCTTCGAGTACATTAACTTTTGATTTCTTTTTTTCCTTTAATAATCCGAGATCACTAAAGGCAACACCATGCATTTGCTCTCTGTTTGAAGAGACAATTTTACAAATTAGTTAGAGGACAGCGAAAATCACATCACATAAACATGTGATGTGATTTTCGCTGTCCTCTAACTAATTTGTAAAATTGTCTCTTAAAAATTGTCACATGTAAATCAAAATCATATTATCACATAAACATGTGATAATATGATTTTGATTTACATGTGTATTTCTCGTCACTATCATTAAGCCTTGTTACAATCCTTTTCCCATTAACTGATAATCAGTTACAGTTTCTCCTTCATCAGAACTTCGCTTAACTAAAACATCTGATGATTTAACCAAGTAAACTCTAGTGATTTCTCGAATAAACGTTTCATTGAACTGCGGACCCGCAGCTTTCGCGAGCCAATTAAAATTTTAATTAAAATCTTAAACCGCTGTCAAATAGAATCGACCCTTATAACCTTATGGCTTTTTCGTTAGTGAAAGCACAATTCATGAGACCGTTGGAAAATAGGAAGAATCCCTAATTTACTGATATTTTTTCAGAATAAATACGACTTGTATAATTTTGAAGTTTAATTACGTCAGGCAAGCCAACAACTAACATAAGAAGATGCATCCAACCCTGACACCAAACAATGCGCGTGCATCTGCATAATATTTTGACTGGTATCTTGTTAATAATTTAAATTTTAAATTAGTATTCCAGCAAACTTTAAAAACATGAGAGTTATTAAAATAAGTTTTAAATGTGTAAACCTTTTTTTAACATGAATGTAAATCTGTTAGATGTTCTAAAGTTGCAGTGGGCAAAATAAAAAAGCAAATAAAACAGTATATTACCTACTTTCCGAATAACACTATTTACACTATTTGAAACTCAAACCGCCAACGTCTTACAACTTACGACAGGTTCTGCTACCTTTCTTGTATTCCAATCAATGGCACCGATCAGCTGGTCTACTTTAGGTGTTAATCATTTTACTGTGCGGTGAAATGCTAGCGCAATTTAGACTTTAATTATAAAGTTAAAGATACCGGGCATATTAAGAGGCGACGTACAAAGGCGACTTGGTTCTAGATAGCCAAAGATGGATACACAGTCGGTACCGCGTCTAGACTTAAGACTTGTATCCTATAAAAGCTAGTAAAAGACAAACTGCCCCATCTGCATGCATGTAAAGAAATATACAAGTAAAATCTTTGTTAGAGTAGATAATCTCCTAATATGTAAGAAATACAATCCCTAAATTAAAATTCACATGGATAAAGCAAGATTAACCGCAATATACAATATGAAAATATTTAGGTTAGAATCCAGATTTACCACACAGTAAAGAAAAAGTATGCATGCCAAGAGATACTTCTAAATTAACTCTATACACCGAACGATACGGTCAGTCGATTTTTGTATGTAAAACAAATTTACTAACCTTTTACATTTACAGTGTGACATACGAGTATCTATTATCCAACCAAGCACTTTCCTTCTAAGAATCTCTTTTCTGACTCCCACATACACGAAATTACTTATACATACAGCGCCAGATATAGGCAATAAATAGCGTAATGTCTGTCGTTTCTTAATCTAAAAGCTGGTGAGCTTTGAATGCTAAACGTGTCGATAAATGTTAGCATTCCGCACAGGTCCGCTTGAACTAGTGCTAAATGATAGTGTTGTCAGAAGAACAAATCTATTTTCTTATTTGATTTTAGGACATTTTTTTCGATAACGTAGTTCGTTTACGTTCTGTTATTGTAAAATTTGCTAATGTGAGAATGAAAAAAAAATACTAACTGTAATTCATCGTGTTTTAGTTATAAGAATCAGGGCCCGACATTCGGTCGCGACTGAAAAGCAATTTTAATAAATAAATAAATGAAAACAACTTTATTCAATAAAAGAAAATAAACACAAAAACATGCATTAAATAAAAATAAATTAACTTAAAACCTACTTTTCAAAAATAAACCCGTGTCCTTGAGGCAAGGAGGTGAGGATGCTGGCTGCGTTACCGCGTTGGATAACTATACTTATCCTTTGAGCGAGGAACGAGCCAGCTTTACTATTTGCCAAAACAGAATTTAATTTAGGAGCAATTTTTCCAAAAAGTAATTTAGCGCATGGCCCCCACGGTCCAAAAGTTTCAACGCCAAACGGCGCAAACACATAATCACTTGCAAGTGATGCATACTTGCGTCGTTTGGCGTTTTCAGCTAACTCCGCCGCCGCTCCAGCTTTAAGCGCTGCCTCCCTGAGATGAGATGGGGCCAAAGTATCGACGCAAGTTGTGTCCCACACTAAGGCCCGACCCCGCTCCCAGGGAATGAGCGTGAGGCCATCGGGTCTCTTGCCATCATCACGGACCAAACCACGTGGTTCCAACGTGGAAGGAACATTGATGCTGGCAAGAGCTCTCCTGATGGCGTCATTAAGAATAGCGTGACGCGCTAGACGCCCAGCACTTTGCTGGCAACAAAGACAGTGGAGACCATATTTGTCGACCTCCTTGCCACAGGGACACGTAAAAACTTCACAAATAGGGGGTACCAAGGCGCAGACCCACACACACCCGGAATGACTCACTATCAAAAGGGTGCCCAGATTTTTTGATGGTAAAGCATGAAGCCAGTGGCCTGAATCTTTGCAGGAAACTGCCAAGAGCCTTGCACGAATACAATCACTGACAGAATTTTGAAGTAAAGAATTGAAGGTCACTCTCGCAAGAGGGACATCCCAGAGTTTTTGTTGATGACGTTCCTTTGGGATGTCTACACTAGGACAGAGACCTTGCCAAAACTCCTCCGCCTCTCTTACCTCAGAGGATAAATAAATAAATTAATAAATAGGATTAGAACCCGCAAACGCCTGGTTTAGAAGACCGGTGAGCGAACAACTACACCAAGACGGTCGTCAATTAGATGCTAATCTTACAGTTTGTAAGTACAGTCGGCAGCACGTCAGGTTATCAATTTAAACCATTTAAACTACGAAAACAGCTTTTAATGCTAAGGGAATAGAGGCAGTCTTAATGACAAAATTGGGTAGTATTACGTGCGGCCATGTGATTTCTCAGTATCTTCGATTTGCAATGTATGTTCTTTCATATTTCATGATAATATTAGTAAGAGCTATTGAAATTTACTTCATTAACATGATCCTCAATATGCTACTGCAAATACATAAACACAGATATATTAAGTAATATATTTATAACCATTAGCAAGCATGGCTATAAAAGATTAGGTTTCCTCCTTGACGTCTCAGCTTCCTCAGACATAATGTCATTAGCGAAGCTAAAACAAGACATAGGAAATTATGAGCTCTTATTATACAATTAAGTTTATTAATAAACTGTAAATTCTCTGCTTTCTCTACATACAAGTCATATTAAATTACCGGTGTCCCGTTTATGCCTGCCACGTTCAAAAGTAAATTTATTTAAATACTTTGCAATAAAAAAGTTTAAGCTGATAATGATAATAAAATGTTTAATTTACAAACCGATGGCACAAATTAAATATTTGTAAAAGTATTTTATTATTGTATTAAACCAAAGCTCTGTGAAGTAGGTAATAATTTAAATGTGAGTGATGGTAAAACGTCGAAGGTATGAGTCAGTTGTAATGATGTTGATTGAATCATGGCCAGCGGACCCTGGGCCCTCGCATAAGAGAGCACAACCGGGATAACGCTAGGAGGACGATAAATGATTCTAATGCAAGGGTGACTGTGCAGATAAACAAGTACAAAAAAGGAGTTAAAACCATAAATATTTATAAAACACATGACATTATAAAAACATACTGTGAATAAATAGATTGATGAGAAACAAGTACGTAATTGTTACATACAATAGAATCCCTTTGCAAATGAACGGAACATGGTATTTTAATCAATCATGTAGTTGGCAAGCTTCACTCTCTCCTCAGCAATAACAACAAGCTATAAGCCGTATGAATTAAAGATCATTAGAAATTGATAGCAGATGTAACAAGTAACAACATCAACACTATCAAATAAAAATTAACACCATTATTATTGATGGAGAACTACTCGTAAGTAACAAGATATGTACAGCAGCACAACCTACCGTGATCTGTCGAAATTCCATGACCAAATTTCAACTTTTTGCTGAGCAGCTATAATTCAATATCATTTGGGATATTAGATTTGTATAGGTTGATTTGCTGACTGTACTCATCTGGATGTTGCAACACGTTACCGTACGAAGGCTATTGGACACGGTACAACCGTTACGGATGCTCTGATAGTGCATTGTTGCTTGACCAATATCTCAAGTATATTGTAATTTGAAAAGTTATGATAAGTGTTATAATGCCCAGAACTAACACTTAAGAGTTGTGGGTTTGTGTCTAGCAGGGTAGTGAGTTAAATTACAAACATATTTACTTTTCTCTGTTTTGGTTTATTTATTTGCAAATAAATAAATCAATAATATATAAATTGCATCTGTAGTTTACGGAGCTTTTAAGGAATTCACAGAAAAAAATCAAAACAGCGAATGTTTAAGTGCCTTATCATTCGCATTTTTTTTTTTTCACTGTTGATATTGGGATTTCAAAATTAATCGATGCTGATATGATGACTGCAAGGAACATGTTTTAGAACACAAGAAGCTTAAACTTATAATGATGTATCAACAAAAATAACAAACAAAATGCCCACACTTATTGTGTGTCTTGTAAATAATGAGATAATGGAAGTTGTTAATGATTATATTGTTGCTATAATTAATATTACGTAGTAAACATATATCACTCATGAGGGAAAAATAAATAATAAGAAGCAATAAAGTTAAGAATATAGGTCGATACATTTTTATGATCTTCACTTAAAATATTAATTGCTGACTGCAGTCATAAAGTAATTACGAATTTTATTAACCACTGAATAATTTGTAGCGCCGCTTCTTCAACACTTCTGTAGTAAAATTTACTAGGTCACGTTTTAAAATGGTAAACCGTTTTGCAATATAACGTTTTTGGTGAAATACGGAATCTCCATATTTTTTTGCACTGGAATATTGAATGGAATATTTCTTATCATTGATTAACTAGCTCTATAGGTTACACGCTTCTATATCTGTGTCTAAATACGTTATTAATACATGATATTGTTATAGCCTAAATCTGTTGTTATTTGTATCTTTGGATATGTATATATATTTTAGCTAACCGATTAGTTTCTACCATTTAAGTAGTTATCAATTTTCTGCTAAACTTTATTACATGCTAGCCAGCAATACTATTAATATTATATTAGTAAACATTGCTAGTACTAGTAATACCTATAAATGAAGCAGTAATATAAAATGATTAAGCAACTTAGACCAGTTGGTGTCCTAATCGCGTTTGACACTATAAGACGGAAGGTTAACTATAACAAACGTACTATACTTATCAACGACCCGGTTTGTGGTGATAATATTTTATTCACAAATATTTAGGAGATCAAATGAAATTTTAAGTGTCGATCGTGACTCTTGAACTAATTATAATGTTGCTTAGGCCCATAAAATTGGTTCAATCAAGAGATACATACCTTAAAACAACAGCATTGGTTTGGTTTGATTTCAATCTACTAATTTCTTTAGCTTTTGAAATCTGTTTGTTCTACAGTAAGACGTGTCGTGTTGCTTTATTTCTCTAAAATTTCATAATTATCTTTATAAATCATTATATGTCTCATTCTCATTAGTATAAGTGGAATAAAAGGAAGTAAGTTAATAAATAATGAATTTTAAATAAAGAAACAATTTACTTCTCTCGCCACCTGGTTTATAGTCTATCTATACACATAAACATCTAATTTGAATTATGACTAGATAAATTAATTACAGCACGTGTTGTCTGATTTACCAACAAAATGTATTATATTGCGTCAGTCACGGTAATAACTGCGTCTAATTTTATTACTTTACTATTTGCTTTATTGGTTTTAACCAATTTAAGTACCGTAACTATTTTACAATTCAATTTTTTATTATCAGCAAAACATAAAGATATCAATTGCGCAAACGATTGCTGTAATCGTTATTTCTTTATTTCTAGCACTTGCTTCCATATTCTTCTAGCCGAATTTCGACCACGGCGGCCTATCTCAACAGAGGTAAGCCAACTGCGCAGGACATATTATAGTACACAAGTGTGTGCGCAATACACAGGTGCACTCTCTGTTCCTTTACTCTCATAATTCGGGAAGACGGCAGTCCGACATGACCGTAGAGAGATCAGGCGCAGGATCAACGGTTTAACGTGCGTTTTGAGGCACAGGGGTGTTAACACCACCAACTTCTTGACTCCGGAGCTGTATCTGAGTAATTTCAAGACAGAAAAACTCAAAAACACTCTCGGCCCGACCCGGTATTCGAACCCGGGACCTCGTGGATAGTACCCAGCGTGCTGACCACTAGACCATACATAGTATCGAAGCATTCTATACATTTACATATTGTGCATACTTGATACAAAAATATCAATAAACGGCATTATCATCTGCAGTCAGTAGATGCATATATTGTGTACAATTATTCGTATTTCCAACAAAAACGGAGTATCATTCATCTTGGAAAAACCGGCCAAGTGCGAGTCGGACTTGAGCACGAAGGGTTCCGTACCATTAACTTACAGTTACAACATTAGACAGTACAGGCAAAAAAAAACTTTTTAAGTTTATACTGTTCTCTTGGAAAAAAGTATATATTTTTATTTTATTTATAATTTCAAAAGTAATCATCACAGGATACCCAAAACAATTTTAAATAAGAGTTTCCACGCCTCTTTCTTTACGTGAATGATTTGAAGTTTATAGGTCCAAGACTTTAGAAATTACCGTAACCGTATGGAGACACCGTGTAAACGACTTGTCTATGCTATGTCTCGCAAATGGTAAAGCTGATAAAAAGTGTTGTATGGAAACCCTACCTTATTTTCACAGTCCTTTTCAAAGACACCTCACACAAGGGGGTGCACTCAAAAAAATAATTCACTCCCCCCTTTACATGTATGGGGAGGTAACCTTAAAAAGGGGTAATTTTATTTTTTTGTATTTTTAAAAATGAGATCCTCGAACCAAGTTACATGCAAATCATTCCATAAACGTAGAAGATATTCTGCTGTGACAGACTAGGACGGACGGACTGAACGATCTTATTCCTTGTCGGACTACGGAACCCTAAAAACAGGAAACATGTTGTAACAAAATGTGTTCTAACATTTTTACATACAAGTTATTTGGAATGCATCAAACGCGATTGCCTTAATCCATTCTAATTTATTTAACCTGATGTCATCGCGCAAATATTCTAGGTAACATTATTTGTATCTTTGATCTGAATGTCGGCATTTGCATGAACATAATTGCCATCTGTAACAAATGCTTACGTTACAACAAAGCTGGTAAGGATTTTAAATTAAAGTTTCTCAGTTTCAGTTAGGTGTTTTGGCTGATTTTGAGTTAAATCCTAGTCATACGAATTACTTTTCTTTGAACAGTCCTTTACTTTAGTATTTTAAATGACTGATGTATTTTTCTGATTTTTAAGATAGACACACGTGTTTTTTTTCGTGTTATTTAGTTCCTTGTAAATCAATGTTACAACTTTGTTCTGGCGCTCTTTAAATAAATTTTACAATTCTTTCAAAAATATCTCATTAATAAAACATATAAAATTGAAAATTTCTTACAAAATCCGGTGCATAATTACCTGAAACAAAGCAAAAAACAATTATTTATTAATCGTCGACAAGCATTTTTTTGCAATTTAAAATTACAAGAATGCACGCACTGCAATTAAAGTCTTACACCTTCATAAATAAATAATAATATGCATGCAATAACTTTTCTGAGCAATTATTCAGAATAGAATTTATGACTAGAAATGCACACCTACAATTTATAACCTACAGAGACTTTGTAGTACCTATATTTGTTTTCAAATTAAGTGTAGAATTGGCTATAAATCCAATTACGAAAGGCAATTGGTCTCGAACGTAGATAAAATAGATCACGGAAGAAATTACACAAGGTTCTATTAACGTGTCTCGAAAATATACTAGCTGGTGAAAATTGGAGGCAAGTATATTTGTGGGGACCACCCAAACTGCATCGAATGCATGTTATTGCGAGTATTGTAAGTCAGTTCACCGCAACTATGTATTTTATGTGGAATATGCTAGATGCCTTGCATATGTGTGGGAAAGCTAGCTGAGGAATTAGGAAGGAGGGCCTTGAACAAGTTAATTTTATGATAAGGATTCGATTATGAGTCGAATTTAGTTGCCAGAAACTGGATATCGTTTAGATTATTATGGATCTTGAACACGATGAGGAATATGGTTCGATAGAAAATCCTCCTATAGTTTGTTGTAACTTTGCTCTCTTTGCATTTATAATATTATATGTTTTCTGGTGCTACAATTTCGAAACATTTTACAATTTTAGCCTAAGAAGGTAGGTTATTATTATTATTGTAACGTAGATTGATAGGATAAATAAGATTCCCAAACAAGATAAACAAATAAAAATAGTTCTATTTAGGTCAAGCGTAAGTACATACACAAGCTTATTTACAAAATTTTTTTTAAATAAAACTTTTCTTATTTGTAAAATGAAATCAAGAATCGATAAATCGAAGAATCTAGCCGCAAGTTTTTTTTCACATTATCTTTAGAGCAATCAATAGATCAAGTACCAGTTATATATTCTGAGCAATAAGGCATCAATCAGAGCGCAGTTACATGAAACTAACGCCAGGTGGCCGGGTTATGTAACTACAATTGTTTACATTAATATTAATGACCAACCAAGACGACGCACGGCAGAGGGATGGCCAAGTTTACAAAAATCTGTTTTTTTATCACGTCACGCGTTGGTTTCCCGCCTCATCGGACTCAGGATGAAGGAACAGAGAGTGCACGGTACAGATATACACAGGTCTTGCCCACACGCTGTTGACATAATTTTTAATACGTTTTGTATGGAGGCGCACACTTAAATCGAGTGGCGTCAATAAGCAACTCAGTATCCACGACACGCTTCCAGTGTGGCAGCCACTCTTGACTTATTTTTCGCAATATGCCACTCTCTAGCCACCCGCCATTTTGACAAAACGTCTGTCACAATATGTGGTAAACCACGACTACCACTAACCACTGTCGGCGGCCTCCGAGCACTGGTGGAGAATACCGACCATTTGTGGCGGCCACCGACTTCTAGCGGCAGCTACCGAGACCTTCGTTAGCACGGGACTAAAGGACGTGGCGCGTGATAGCTACCGGTGGCTGAGGTCGGTGGCCCATCTGCGCGGAGCCTAAGCTTCCCTGTTTACTTGCAATCAATCTCTCTAGAAATATATTTTAACGAAGTATCATATTGTACCCATATGTGTTAATAGCGGGTGTAATAACAAGCCTTTCTGATTTTTGTATGAAAGCTAAAATAAGCAACATCATTAGCTATGATGAATTGAAGAAAAAGTAAAAGTGAGTGAAACTTGAATGTAAGCTATCATCAATTGGTTTGACAATGATCAATTATATTAATCTTTTTATCAGGGAGTTCACAAGCACAAGTTTAATTTTTAATCAGCTGGTTTAGGATTATTAGACATAATTTGTATGAGATTTCTGTCAAATTAAACGTCAATCGAGGCTTACCAGATGTTTGAAAATTGGTGAACTCAGGTCTAAAAGTGATCACTCGTACTTAGTGGGTCTCTAAGTACTAAGAATTAAACTACTTAAAACAACTTATAGTTTTATGCATCGTTGGATTAGTGGTCAGCACGCTGGTTTTATTCGCGGGTTCCTTGATTTAAATTCCAGGTCGGGCCGAAAGTGTTCTGGTTTTTCTGTATTTAAATAACTCAGAAACAGCTCCTGAGTCAGAAAATAAATGGTGCCTCGGAAAGCACAAATCCATTGTTGGTCCTGCGCCTGACTTCTTTCCGGTCATGTCGAACTGCCGAGCTATGAGAGTGAAGGAACAGAGAGTTCATTTGTGTATTGCGCCCCCACTTATGTACTATAATATCTACTGTGTTCTTTGTTATGATTGGCCGCCGTAGCCAAAACTTCAGTAGAAGACTATTATTACTTTAGTTTTCAAAATAATCCCCATACCACTTGGTATCTTAAGTAAGGTTACGCCTCATCCTAACCCAACAAGATGTTTTTACGGTCGTTTCAAGGCGCATTCTCATAGTTAGAAACTGGATCGCAGCAACGATTGTGTCCATTTTTGGTGATCTGCTCACTGACCACATTTTCGGGATCACTTTCAAAGGCCACCATAAATGGAACATAATGCCTCATGAATTATACGAGACGGCAATTTACTTTTGTACCAACTTTTTGATGTTTGCAAGCTTCGTGCGATTCCGCTTGAAATTCTGCAAAAGATTTATCGAGGGAATATTTGACAGGTTATGAATGTTTTGTGTTAAAACGAGCTTAAATATATATTTTGGTGTAATGAAGACCTTTATTTAATTTTGCGGTAATACCGTAATATATCTTGTATGAATGTATTATTAAGAAGTAATAGCTGGGATATTTCACTTTGCATTTGCTTGCATGTTGATTTTAACCAATGTAAGTGAAATATTGGGAGACACAGCAATAGAATCCTTTTTTGTACTACCTATTTCTAAATAATTATTCCGATCTATTTCAGCTTCAAAATAAGCTTTTGAGAATATTAATCAAAAAAGGAAAAATAAACAAAAAGTGGTAAATGGTAAATAAGTAAGAATAAAGAAAAGCGAAATAGCTCATGAATGTAAGTTTCTTTCAGACAAATCAGTATAGCAAATGACAGGTTGGCTTCCATCCTTAATTGATCCAATGATTTAAGGACTCCCATTATCAAGTGATCTGTGTAACAACTGCATTCCCACGCGATGCTATCGGCGCTCGCGCTTTTAACGCTCAATCTAATTAACTTGCTCACAATTAAATCTTAGCCAGTGATTTAATGGTCGATTTAGTTACGCTTCAGTCTAAGAGCAAAATGTATAACAACTTCGTTTTTTTTCAAATAAATAATAATAATAAATTGTTCCAACAATCACACTAATTACCTAGTCCCGAACTGAGCGTGAGCTTGTGCTATGGCGACTAGGATAATGGATAAACATACTTATACACGGTTATAAACATCCATGACTTAGGTACAAATGCTCGTGCTCATCACACAAACACTTGCCCCTTTGGTAACCGCTGGTTTTGTAGTCCGGGGTGCGAACCACTATACCAAGACGGTCGTCAATCGCAAAACTTAGTTTTATTCGTAGTTATAATCACGATTAATGAACTTTTTATCTTGCTCAATTAATGAGATGCAACGAAACCGTTTTGAATCTTGTCACCGTTGAATTGTTTTATATTCCATCAAATGACGGAAAAGACAAACACATTTCTGTTTTAAATGAGTATTTCAAACTATTACTTAAAATTAAGGCAGCTTGCGTTATTCCTTTGACGGTCTATTTTTTTATAAGCGTTTTTTTCATAATTGAGGTCAATGGTTATCACATTGAACAGACGAAATAGTTAGTTACATAGATTATTGTAAAATACTGTTAAAGTAAGCAATTAGCAAAATCAAAAGGGAATTTGGTAAACTGAGTGAATATCTTTTAGTTCATATTATTACGAATGGGACTATGAAAGAGCATTTGCTCGGACAGCGAAGGGACGTGGGTTTGAGTCTCACCGGATAACACGGTCGATCATTTTTTTAAATCGAAATGGGTTTGGTCTTGACTCTAGACTAAGCCATATGTAGCGCAGACGGAGTCGACGAAACTCAGTCAATTTGTGATCAAAAATTTATTTAATTTCGTAAAAAACTTGCAAAAAATTGTTTAAATTATAAAAATTATTTTTCATATTATTACTTATATTGCTAGAAAACGACAAAGTTATTTTCATTGTTTGCTCAGAATGGAATTCAATTATAAACAAGTGCTACTACAAATCTCAATAAGATAGTGTTTAACGCCTTTTCTCTTAACTACCACTTAGAGAATGCATTGTTGTGAGCTAAGTTAAACCTAAAAGTAAGAGTAAGCACTTATACCCAAGCGATTACGCACTACTCCGGCTAATGTAAAAATCTTGTAGGTCTAATGCAAATAACTCGTCAGTTGCACAAATCATCAAATGTTTATGTTCTCAAAATGAGGTTGTAAATTGTACCTGATGTTACTGCACTTTCAACAATTAAAGCTGTTTATGAGAAAAGTACTTCAAACTCAAAAGGAATTTGCTTCGGTAACCCAAACATGAGTGCACCAGTCTTAAAAGTTTAAACGCACCCTGAATTATATATCAGTCGATGCAATATATCGAAATGTTCTTAAAGCAAGTGATATAAAGCTTGAATTTGAACTTAGAAACTTCTTTAGTAGTGCATGTCTATAAAGAAGCGAAGATAAGCAAAGGAAATAAAACATCAAAGTAGAAGATAAGAAACCTTCGAATGTTTGTACTGATTCGGTATTTGATGATGTCAAAACTCTGGCAGCAGTATTTATTTGAATAGCTTCATGTTTGGGTTCTTATTATGTAATGATAACTGTTAATCTACTTCCGTCAGGTATTATGAAAGTGTTATAATTAAAATTATCAATCACATTACGGGGTTATCTTTCATCGTCTCTAGCTGACTGTATGTTATTAAATGTTCTTATATTTATTGCGTACCTATTTACTACTTCTAACGTAATATTCGTTATAAATTGTTTGACAGGTAAAGCTTTGAAAAAATATTAAAAATCGGGATAAATATGCGTGAACGTTCTTTACGATATTATCTGCTAGGAAGCACTTACACACTGCACTGACCACATCATTGACGAGATCTTTTAAAACGACCATTTTATTTTTGCATAAAAATATAATATACCTACTTGTACAGTAACTGTCATCAGATACCATCTCTTCTCATGACCTCTTGGTACTTGTTTCCTGTAGTAGAGAAATGATTAGCATGCTTTCGTAATATTTCTTGGTAATTTTTAAGTACAGTTTTTAGTTTAAGCCGAATGAATTATGATATATTTTTTACAATAAGACATTGTTCTTGGCACAATTTTTATTTTGTGTGTATTGTAAATTGCAACAATTTTAATGAATAGATTAAAACCTCACAGTCCGGATAATTCTTATTGGTGCTGTTTCTGTATTTATCCGTCCACATTTTTATTTTTTGTAGCCGCAGTAATGAAATATATTATTTGGTGGTTTTAAAAAAGTATATTTTTCATATTTGTTTAAAATACTCTGATAATATTTCTCAATGTAGCAGAAAAATCAATGTTGTCGGTTTTATTTTTTTGAAATACTTCGTTTATTATAGGAATAGTAAATAGTGGTGCATTTGCTTTACTGTTATAGTTTCCTACCTCAATAACTGTGCCGTTATTTTGTGCATTAGCTTTAATTGCGGCTAATCCTCTCTTATACTTAAACCCCTTATGAGTATACGTAATTATTTTACGGCTGTGTTTATTAATAGCCGGTGTATCCGCTGGTTGTGCTCATAGTCCAACCAGTCTAGGACCCGTATCAATAGGATAATAAACAAGAGTTAAGATTGACACTTTATCTAGAGATTTGATGAGTTCTAATATTATATTATTATAAGGATACTCCTTAAACAACATTACGTATTAAAGAATTGACATATTGTAATAATTTACCAAATATTCCGACATGATTTTTGGATTTTTGGTATATTCAGTTTTGACTTTCATTGTGCTCCGATTTCATATATTTCTTACAGCAACTTGTTTTTTTTTTCAGAGAAAGGTAGACATCAGCTTTAAGTTAATGGATGCGTTAATATAACAAATGAAAAAGTTGTTAAATAATAGCCTGGCAATAAAACATATAAGAATGGCTAAGCGCCACTCGTTTAAAGACAAGGACTGGTACCTCAATTCGTGCCTAGGAAGCAGATACAACTATTCAGATACAGCTTTGCGCAATAAGTCAGTGAAAGCAAAGCGAAATTGAAGGGTCTGAGTTGTTAATATTTTATACGATTACTGGATTTCTCTAAAGGTCTCTGAAAACTTACGAGCCTCAAATTAAGTAAGGGGAAACTCCACACGAAAGCTATAAATAAAGCGGTTTCTATTTAAGGTTTATGTTTGACACATTCGATAATGTAATGAGCTTAGCTGTTCTGACTGGGATGATTTGGGCAACTTAATATAAACCTGAAGCACCCAAAGCCTTAAATGGCCAATAGAGACAGCAAAGCTCGTTATTGTGTATATTATTTGTCAACACTATAATATTATAAAGAGGACAGATTTGATTGTTTGTATTGAATAGGCTCCGAAACTACTAAACCAATTTCAATAAAATTTAAAACAGAGATAGTTTGAGACCCTGGAAAGGTCATAGGCTACTTTTTTTCGAGATGTAAAATCATCAGGGGGGTGAAATAGGGGATGAAAATTTGTATGGAAAATCCGACTTTTGGCATGGGTGAAGTCACGAGGAACTGCTAGTACTAATAAATAAATACCTATGAAAGTAGCTAATAAGTAAATACATATAAAAACTATAAAAAATGATTTTTAAGGAACTGTATACTTGTTTTAACTGCCTAAATAAACAACAGAAAAAAGACAAAGATGAGCAAAAGCTTTAAACCGAAATTAACTATTTCTCATAGCATTAACTACGCCACAATACATCAGAATAAGTGTTGAAATGGCAACATTATTCCTTATAACGTTATAATTGTTCTTTATAAGATAATTACTGTCAAGTACGGGACAATGGTGGAACGTTTCTGCGGTTCCCCCGCGTATGTGAAAGTACCTTTCTCTATTAACCCTCTGTGTGCCTGCTAGATAGAACGGTCCCATTGGATCTTGAAGGATCCACTTACAAAGAATAAAACAATACAGAAATCCGAATAACTTTTACATTGAAGTTAAATATAACTCATGGATGATGGTTAAAGTTTAAATAATAAAATGGGAAAATTCCTAACAGTAGTAACTCCTATATGCTAATCATTATTTACCTAGAACAAGAATATCTACTTTAAATTACTTGTGTGTATCAATCTGTTCATGATTACTTATGACAAGAGTTATGAAGGCCATATTTTCGCTTTTTTTCAAGTGCAATATCTCATTTTTAAAAATGTTTTTTGGCAAAGTACGATGAAATATGACATTGAAATTACGGTATTTTTTTATTATCTAATCTTTAAACAATGTTTTAAATAAAATAGCATACAGATTTTGAAAATCCTGATAAAATGCAGCAAAGCATTTTATCAAAAATTTAAAGATTCGGATAAGTACTAGAACATTTTCAAAGAATGCTTTTACCAAATTGTTGCTTGGTGGGTCTAATAGTCCCTACCCTTTATCCATAGAAGGTTAACAGTGGGTTGATTCTGCATCAGTTAGTTTACTGCTGTGGTTTATCTGAGGGGATTGGTACAAACAGTACCGCAGTAGGTACGTCCAATTTAAGAGTCTTAGCCTAGGATCGTTTGATAAAAGCCGCCTATTATGAGGGTAAAAATATTCTGCTATTCTAAATTTCAATTCAAATTAAATTATATAGTCATATATTGTTATTTTTTTCATATCATTCGTATTCAGACATTTTTTTCAAGAGCAATATCTAATCTATGTACCTACATTTTTTTAAACACCCAATCATTTTTATCTAGCAGGTTGGATTAATATTAGCAATGAAGTATTGGAAATTGATTGGCTGTAAAACTTTTACGTTCAACATAAAGCTTGTCTTTTATTTACTAAGTTTTTAATAAAATAAAATTATAAATACATTTACAACACACTTTTAGGACTCGGAGGTAATGGTAACATGGTAATTTTCCCTTAATAATATACGAAATAGAAATTGTTGTAATAAACATCGGCATCGTACTTAAACATACCTGTACTCAATAAGACAAGTAAAAAAATTACATTAAAATATTTATACAGCCACGTGAAACCCAAAGAAGCCTTGCAACATTTTTATGGGTTGTATAAATGAAAACAACTCTTTTATTTCTATTACACCTTTAAGTGGTTCTAACAATTACATATTTATTATGCAATCTCGCATTATTTTTGCCAAAAGTTTAAGCAACAAAATTTGGTGATTTCAACTGTGCGTCATTTGATCGATCGATTCGTCGATTATGATCTGCAATGTAATGAACTTTTCTTACCCTTTCCATTGAGAAGTCTCTTGCACAAAGCCCTTAGTCCGATCGATTTAAGATTGTGTAAGTATAAATAAAAAGAACAGAGTGATAATTTTGACTCATTGTAGGTAATTAGTTTTGTCGTAAAGCAAAAAAGCGTTATGTAAGAAGTATCCACTTAATAGTTAATTATAGGTTCAACTTGGCATAAAGTATAATAAGAGTAATCAATCAATAGTGCTTAAAGTAAAGACAACAATGTCACACACTTTACTTAAGAACTCAAGTAAAATTAATACAGAAAAGTAATTATTATTTAAAGATTTAAAACACGAATACTTTTTGCAAACTGGTACTCCGTGACTTCTTTCTTAGATTGTTCAATTTCACCCTTTCTTGTTTGAATTTTGCAAAGACTGTCTGTATAATTATGTATACTCAGCTATTTAGGTGTATAAGGCAACATACCATGTTACTTTTGGACTACTTAAAGCACTCACTCTATGATTGTATTTTGTAGGAGATCCATCCAACTGAGGCCCACCATCATATTTATAGGAATGCATGAAATTGTAGAGCCAAGTCACGCGGGGATCTTCTGAACTAACTATATCAGCCTTTATTTCTAATATATTAACGTCCAAAGTCTGATGGTCACGCGACGTTAGGGCTTTTATTTTTGGGTCGGTTGTTAGAAATATCATAAACATTATAATCTAGTGCCGCATCAACTATAATTGACTCCTTAAAAACGAAGCGAAGGGATTCTTCAATTAGCGTCTGAAGGTTTTTTCCTTTGCTTTGTTTCTTTTTTTAAAGAATTTCTTGGGTCCTTTAGGATTATATAAATTTACTAAAAATGTTCCGTTTTGTCTTTTGAAAGTGTTTGTGCTGAAAGTACAGAAAAAAATATGGCAAAAAGTATAGTCATTCCTAGAGTATTCTAATAGAATTTCATACCAAACATTTCACCAACTGAAATACTAGATTAGGTAAGTTTCAGTAGGAAAATAAATAAAAACTCGATCAACTTAATAATTGAATTTTTGGAGCTTATAGTTCAATAATTAAAAATTAGCTGACTGCTAACTTACTTTTGTATACATTTCTATTAAAAGCACAACCAGACAGTCCATTTCTACGGAACCTTTAAGTCACTCAAAACAGACCGTGACTTTTTCTCCCATTAACAGGTAACAGAACCAGTATGCCGGCACTTCTGCCCTTCTCGTTAAAAAATAGACACCTTCCTTGTCCCATCCTCTGTCTCCTTCATTGAACAGCGTTAGAAAAGGATAGATGAGTCATCTCATACGCCCACGGGATATTCGTAACCCGCTGTTCTATGGATGATCTTGTTTCAATTAACAATGTTATAAAGTGACCGACATGTTATAACCACCAGTATTACAGCCCTTTGAATAACTTTGAATATTTTAAAAATTAATTCCTTTTTGGTTCTTGCTAGATGTTTCATTGATGAAGTAAATGACAAACTAAATTCAGCTGTAAGTGCAGTAGAGAGAGATTAAAGTGACACAACAGTTAAGATAAAAAGTTATGATAAATATAGGAACAAGGAAATTAACGCAACGTAAAAAGTAACTGTACTTTGTAATAAGCATTAAAGATGCTTAAGTAAAATCTAACTATTATAAAATTAAAATAATCATTGAACATTAATAAAAAATATTATACTTAGAACAATAATAAGTTTTCAAAGAGATATGACCACGTTTTAACAATGAGATTTCAAGATACAAGTAACAAATAGTATATTGGATCAATAAACATCCAAGAAAGTATGTCAATCGTAAAAAAACAACTTCAACTAGTTAAAAAAGTCGTGTTCTTAATTTCATTCATGAAACTGCAACAGCACTTGTTTTCCATAAGCTGGTCAGTAATGAGTCAGGCCAAAATTATTTTTTCATGCCACTGACGTAACCGACACACCCTATAATAAATCAATGTGATTCACGTAATATGCATAATTGGAGTCTGGCAACACTGACCTCGACAACATAATGGATTCGGTCTAGATTAAAAGTTTAACAATGCATCAATGACACATTTCTGATGTCAATCAAAATGAATACACATTTTTCATGGCTTTTGTGGGGAAAGATTTTAAGTTCATAAAAACGCTAGTAGCTTTCATATTCATAAAGCTATGATATAACATTTTATATGATGTAAAGTAAATACTACATTAATAATTTTCGTTAGTTCGAAAGTTTTTTTGTCACGTTTAAAATAGCAAATTATAATGAAACTGCACAATAAGAAAAAAAAACAAAAGAAGTAGAATATGGAAATAAATTAAGATATTATATTTGCTCTGAGATCCAACTTCCCGAATAATGCAATCGTCAAGTCTATCAACATTGATATACATTTCAAATATCCCGATCTCTATCTATCGGGTTCTGGCGATCTCAATTCCGTTCCCTACACTTAACAAACGGAATCCAAAAAGACCCACTACATGCCGATGGCCTATTCTTGTAACGCTTCTAACCGGTACAATGCACTTGCATCGATAACAACGCTTATACAAAAAATACAGCATGCATCTTCGAATCGCAGGTGGGTGTGATTATTCCTTTTAGGGCTTTGCTCTTCAGGGCTACCAAACTGGGAGTTTCTATTATCAGAGGACAGTAAGGTGGTAGTTTTTTTTATATTTATTTCAGTGCATTAGTACGTTTTATAGGTAGTATTTCAAGACGCATAATTCCTAGTAGATCAAAACCATTTAATTTGACATTTAGCTTGCGGGTTTGTATCATTTATAATATAATTCACGTTTTCATTTATACCTGACCATGAATTAGGCAGTGGTATTCTATGATTTCTACTCGTTATGGTCATCCCTGCTGGTGTTCGTTCAAAACGTTTAATGTAGTCGATGTACCATAAAATGACTGCGACTGTGATAGCTATGGCAAGTAATGAACAAAACGACCGAGCACAGAAAAACAGAAGAGGAAAAAGAGTTCGGATGAATAGAAATGTCAGACACGGGAGCCATAAAATATTTTGTAGTTTAAAAATAAACGTGAATATTTAAAATGTATTTGCAGAACTGCGTGTACGGTGGTAATAACATAGAAATAGTAAGGTGATGCACAAAAAGTCTGTCTCGATAATCTGCAATAATATCAAACATAGAATCGTTATTTCCGATCAGTCAGTCGATTGATCATTACCAATTCCCGACAAAGTTAACTTGTTTACAGCAATAAATTAGATTCTCACCGCATAAATCTATCTTTAACTTAAGAAGCTAATCTTTCATTAACTTTCTATTTGAATTACGCGGTTGATTTAAGGTCAATGTGAGACCTTTCTATGACTACCTGTCCTGTGCTAGGTCGCTTACCTAGTTCGGCCCATTCCCTGTCTTTATTATGTAGAGTTATAAGTTGCTTAGTAGTTTATAAATCTTCGTTTATTTAGAAATCTTGTACAGTTAAATGTTTCATTACATACCTATTTCTTGGGTTTCATGTCAATTAATTTCTTAATACTCATATCAAATGTACTTTTAAATTTTTGTACCAACGTTATATCTGGTTTTGAAATAATAAAATTATGTTTGCATTGCTAAAAACACCAAGTTCAAGATCTTTTACCTCTACCGATTCGTTTGTTCCCATATCGGTGGTCTCCGTATTTGGTTGGTCTTTGTTAATTGTTTCTTCACCTTTGGACTTTCTTCGCTAATTGTCCAGTTTCCCAACTATCCTTCAGTAACCGGCGCCCGTCAACTCCATGTTTAGAAAAACTAAACACACCAGGTAAAAGCTTAGTCAATATTAAAGAAGCAAATTAGTATGTACCGTTCTCGGGGTGAGGTTTGTTTAGGTCCGACCATTGTTTTAGTCCACCTGTTGTTAGCATAACCATTACAGTTGGAAATCGATGGAACAGGTTTCGTTTGTGAAATAAAAATATCTCTGGAATGGGCAAGTTTTATTTCCAAGTATACGTAATGTTCATGAAAAACATATTTACTCTTAAATAATGGACGATCTTACGGCTAGGAATATTCAATTCCTAGCCGTAAGATTCCCGAAAACTGTTAAATAAAATTAATAATAATGGATCAAATACTTTAGATTTTTCAATGAAAGAAAATCAGTTCCTGCTTTTAAAAGGTTATTTCAGTACATCTAATTTACTTAAAAAACTCGATTAAAATACATAAAATCAACATAACAATCGCGTCTAACTCCTTATACATTTAGAAAAACAGGTTACTAACCCAAAGGGTAGGTAAAACTCCTAAGAGACAAAATGGTGCAGAAGCACGTTTGCAAAATCCATCCCTTTGTAGATAATTATTGGACCACCCTAATGCTCATGCGCCTGTAGTTAAAAGATTAACGGGATGTAAAAACACGGTCAATAACTCAACTATGGATGATGTCACCGTGCAAAATAGTTTCGATAACAGGCAGTGCACCAGACCGTGGAGGTGTGAACTAGACTGTACAATCACGAGCATTAATAAACAGGCGCATTCGAGTTGAGACCTTATTTTAAGTACATGAAATCGCATCTGTAAGCCTTTTATTGCTGTATACTGAACAAGCTTCGGAAAGATCTGGTCCATGAAAGCATTGGATAGAAATTATAAAAAAGGTGTAAGAAAAAGATGCAAGTCAGGAATTCTACAAAGTTCTGAATCCTTTAGTTTTTAGAATTATGATGTTTTAGAGAATCTAAGTACATGTAGGTTTAACAATCAATAATACTATTTTTTAAATTTGCAATGACAGCGCCGTAACCTAACTGAAGATAATGATAGTGATATGTTGTCATATTTTAAAGCTACATTATAAAGCAGTGTATTTACTAAATTCCCCATTATTAAGTAAATTCTACATTACAACACTGAACAGTTTAATCTAAGCTATTAGGCTGTATCATGGCGGACGGCTTTTAGTAATGTTACTATCAATAAGTTCTCTTAAGCCGTATTTGAAAGCAGTGAAAGCTTATTTGAGTCGTTCAGCCGTGGGTAAAGGTTTGAAACGATCGCAATTTACCTATATTTTACCTGACATTGTTCAATGATCAAAAACATCATACCACTTTTTATGAACATGACCTGCTTGATTTTGTGAAAGTTGATATTGTCAAATGTAAGTTACTCCCTTCAAAATTCTTGAAATATTTTAATATGATAATCAAGTTATTATCTTCAAATATTTTTTCACTATGTCAACACAGAGTTGTGCAGATACTATTAAAATTAGTATTCCAATAGCCATTTTATCACCCACGACGGATTCATTATCTACTTGTATGACATACTTACTAATGTCTTTTTTATCTGATCCAACGCCTATATTTAAGTCTCCTCCGTTCCCCATAACTATAATACACTCTAAACAATTTGCTCGAAATAATCATGGTTTGTCCCATTTCATATCATTATTTTGTCATTAGGTGTCTTTTAATTTTCAATTTTGATTTATGGTTTACAATTAAGTTTTACACTTTAATTTGATCAAAAAGTTTTACACTTTAATTTGATCAAAATCAGTTTGAAGATAAAGTTTTGATAAGTAAATGGGCGGAAAGATGTAGGGATAAAACTAAGTTATGGACGGTTGTTTATCATCTTACGTTATGATGTGACAGCGCTGCGGGATATAACATTTAAACATTAGTTTACTACCAATGTAATGATTGAAAATTAGAAATATTAATTAGCTTCATACGTTGTTCAAATAAAAAAGCGAATATACGACAAAATGTCAAAAGAAAATACTGGTTAGTTTACTTAAATCACTATGAGATTTACGCAAATCATTTGCGTATCAAAACTTCCTATGTTGTATAAATAAAACTCGTAAAGTGTGGGCGAGGACATTAATAGTTTAAGGTGTACTAAATATAAAGAAAACCGTTGTTTATGCATAAGCTACATTTGGAGGTCATTACCAATTAGCAAACACATAAATATTGAACATATAAACCTACTTTCTTGGAAGTATAAAAATCAGAGCATATTTGAAATATGTGATGTTACATTTCAATAATTTATGTAAGTGTTATTTTAACGCTTTTTTAAATTTCGCAATAATAAAAATAAAACTTATGAATTTAAGCCCATTTATGAGCAGCAAGTTTTTCGAGGATGGATCAAATCCTCAAAAAACTTGTAGTAATAAGAATTTACTTAATATTAATGGTAGCCATCGAAGATAGTAACAAAAAATTTTCATATATTTCTTTCTTCTTTCTGGTCGTTCCCTCAATGCTGAGAATCGTGACTGTATGTCAATCTTCTCCACTCGGTCCGGTTCTGCGCCATATGTACCGCTCCCTGTATCTGGCCTCCAAACACCTCCTTGAGTTGGTCCACCCATCTATCTGGCGCTCTTCCTCTAGCGCGCTACCCCTCCATTTGTCCGAGAATGATGAGTTTCTCCAGATATTTAAAGAGCACAAATTTCATAAAAGTATCACCCTAAATAAGAACGAAATAAAACTCATATTTTGTAAATAACAGTAGGCAAATACGAACTAAATTATGTAAATGACTCAAGCTATCAGTGTCTCTCTTAATTATAATTTTTAGAAAATATGTCAAGTGTGAGATTTTTACGCTTGAATTAATTTTCTTACCAGTATTAATGATGTTGATCAAACTACGTCCGTAGGAAATGTATTAATATTAAATTATGTGACGGGAAGTTTGTTGTATCAGTGATTAGCTTTTGTGTTTACGGATAAAATTATTACTTTCTTTCTAAATAGCTTTAATCAGATTACTACTTACAAGATTTGAAATCATTAAAGCAATGCTTTTTATATCATTAATTCGATATGTAATATATATAAAAATGTTTTACAGCTATTCTTATCAAGTTGCTGCTGTACAGACGGTGGCACGTCAGATGTGAACTACGATAACAGCTTTTATTACGTAGGGAATAAAGGCTGTCTCTCCCTCAAAGTGGGGTTGTCTGACGTGCGACCCTGTGTACATCAACTCAAACATCTGTTTGGAAATGTTTTTTTTTACTGAGACGACCCAGACGAACCTCAAGAATCCCTTGCAGAGATGAAATGTTTTAGAACAAACGTGTACAGTCGCAAGCACAAAAAATGTATACAAGTGCATTCGATTAAAGACTTTATTAAATTACCAAAAGTTCAAGTTTGTATACCTTTTATTGTTTGTTATTGTACATTAGTGTATCTGTCCCTGCGTATACAAAACTAGTTCTGATAGATGATTCTAGTAATATGTAAATAATAATGTCCTCCAAGTCGAATTTCGACTACGGCGGCCTATCTCAACAAAGATTAGCCAACTGCGCAGGACATATTATAGTGCACAAGTGTGTGCGCAATACACAGGTGCACTCTCTGTTCCTTCACACTCATAATTCGGTGAGACGGCAGTCCGACATGACCGTAGAGATATCAGGCGCAGGACCAACGGCTAACGTGCTTTCCGAGGCACGGGGGTGTTAACACCACCAACTTCCTGACTCCGGAGCTGTGTCTGAGTAATTTCAAGACAGAAAAACATTTTGTAAACTAATTTCCAAATCAAGCAATTTAGACTAACAAAATTGGAATATCTAAGGTTACCTTTTTAAGCGCTTTATGATATCTCTCTATGATGGCCACTTTTCGTAAAAATCAAGCCCTTTACAGGTTGAACCAAGGTTGAAGATTTAAAGTGACGTAAACAACAATAAAGGGTAGAGCTTATTTGGTATTTTCTTATAGACCGCGTGGGTGATGTACCAGAAGTGTCCTGGCCTGACTCAGAACAGGATATTCCGTAACATCAATTGTCTATGAGTAATCACACCCCCACAGATATTCAAAATTTTTATCATTATGAAATTTCGCGAAATATCACCGCTTTTTTATGCAATAGGTAACCAAATTCGTAATCCCTAAACACTACGATTTAGATTCTTTTAAGAAGAGTAAATAGGCTGCTTCTTGACAGACAAGTCCCCTCCTCGACCGCATCGTCGCTTACCATCAGGTGTGATTGCGGTCAAATGTCTGCCAGTTAATATAAAAAAATAACCCCCAGGAATTGAAGTGATATTGAGTTTTATTATACTGTTACACCTATATTACCGATATTATAAACTTGCAGAAGGATGAACTGCCATTTTTAATACATTAAGTATATTACACGAGAAATCATATAATTTATAATTTTATAATAATTTCTGCTTCGATTTAATCTACCAAAAGCAACATGCCAAAGTAGAGTCAACAAATTCGACTGACATAAAACCCTTAAACAGGTAATTTAAAAACCCAACAAAAAACAGGTACACAACAAATTACACCCGTGCTCCGTGAAGTCGCTGTGAATTCGCAAAAGAACTTTTATTCTATCAACGATAGAGATAAACTACTCACTACTCAGTAGTTATGATCAATGGTAGGCAATAATTTGTTATGCTATCTCCTCGCGCAATAAACATAACTCATAGGAGACGATGAGTGTGTCTAATGTTCAAAGATACTTGATTCTGCAATAAAGTTCTCGAGATACCACACTTATTAATAACTGTCCCAAGACTACATTATCGACGTCTCTACACGCACTTTTCCTGATATAGCTATCAGAAGAGCCATATATTAACGCCTCATAATATCAGAAGCTATTAATGAGATTGTTTGTTTACATCAAAGTTCCTGATATTTTTAATATTAAAAAAACTTACCTAAAAAGCTGAGACTCTGTTTTCCATCCACGGAATCATTGTCATCGAAACAGTCCAGCTTCTTCGTATTCATGTTGTCATCACCATACAAGTAAGTTTGATTTAACTCCTTTTTTGTACCACTGAAGGGCACATACACTTGTCTTTACACCGCACAGAACCAATAGACCACCACTAGTTTGGAACACTGTACAAAACTCCTTGGAAGCACTGGCTGTTTTTACACAACTTTTTTTTCACTTGGTGTTCTTTTTGAATTTGAATTTGGAACGTTGGGTCCTCAGCGCGCGCGCCGCGTCAGTGCCGCGACGGATCTCGGGCGCGAGTGACGCCGCGGCAGACATGTGGCTAGATTCATGTCGGACGATATGACCTGCATGTAGCTAATCTGATTAGCGGGCTGCCTTTGCTTGGTGTGTTTTGTTGTGTTTTCTCAAGTAGGTACGTTGAGCTGGTGCGTTATCAGAAATACCTTGTCAAGTAGTCTGATAATTTATTTCTAGCCGTAAACCTAATTGTTGGGTTAAACAAGTTTGAAAGCTGATAATATAGTCTAATTTGAATACAAGAAGCAAAATGAATTCGTCATGGAAGAATATTAGTCAATCTATAACAACACCTTTACTCTAATTAATAAGTTCTGGTACTTTTATAATCAGTATCCATTTTTTTACTTCACAAGAAGGAACAATAACATCACTTAATTTATGGGCAACATAGAAAATTATTTATTTAGCTTTGATAAAATGATCTTCATTTGTTTAAAATTTCGACCGCTTAAGTTGTGAACATTTGAAAGTAAGCTCACGGACACAATGCAAACGCATATTATTATTGCCGATGGGGTCGAAATCTACCCCATTTCGCATTGTCTAAGCACGCGACTCTACCCGACACGAGAACACCCCTTCATCCCTTTTGCAATAACAATACCTATTATACAGACCTAATTTCAGACTGGTTGGATCAATTATTTCTCTATGATTTTGACGTCTTTATGGTCAATTCACACGACGCAACACAGATCATTTTATCATTTCAAAAACTTCAAAAGTGTTATTTTGATTTGAAACTGGACAATAGGTATATTGGTATAAATCATGTAGTTATGTTCATAGTTAATACTATACAATCCAATCGTATGCTTTAGTAGGTAGGTAAGATACAACAAGTTATGCAATGCCAAAGTTATGGTAGAGAGACAGGAACACTTAATACTATACCTATATATAACCTAATTTATCTGCTGCTAATTTCAATCATCTTCTTACAAAGTAAAATAATAACTTATTGTTGCAGCAGAGTAGGTACATCTGCCTAAAACGGAACGCGAATATCACGTGACACGTACGTTGTGTTGATGATTTTTGGCTCCACCGTTAGCCAGTTAGAAATCCATACTATAATTTTATATTATAAATGCGAAAGTGTGTCTGTCTGTCTGTCTGTCTGTCTGTTACCTCTTGACGCTTATACCACTGAACCGATTGAGATGAAATTTGGTATGGAGACAGTTGGAGACCCTGGAAAGGACATAGGCTACATTTTGTCGCGGTATAAAAACATTAAGGGGGTGAAATGGAGGATGAAAATTTAAATGGAAAATCTAACTCTTGCGGGTGAAGTCGCGGGGAACCACTAGTAATTTTATATTAGTAATATCTTCAAACAAAGACAAGAAGGCGCTGTAATGAAACAAGATGCGTCAAGAACGACACCTTACTGATTGTTTTGTCTCGAGCGCATCTATTGTTGTGATGAGTCAACGAAGAATGTTTCTAAGAAAACCCCAAAGATGCCCACAATTAATTGTAAAAGGTCTTTTCGTCTGTGGACTGTCCGAGAATTCGTCTCGCATTTGATGTTAAGTGCTTTGAAATAAGCGAGAAATTACTATGAAAGGGTATGAGCAAAGGGTGATGCCAAAAAAATGGAACACTTTGTATCACGAAGATTCAAGACACAACAGAATGTTGAATAAAAAAATATGTAACTAAGTTTTTAATACATACTAACATTAGCGCTATAGTGTTTGATCACCTACCGCCCAACCTTTGATAAGTGAATAAATTAATAAAGAACTTCTTGCAATACTCTAATGTGCTTTGTTTTAACCAATTTTGTATATCTCTACCGCAGAGGTAAACAAAAACGCTGTCGGCATTTCAAAAATTAAAATAATTAAGATAAAACACGATAAAATAGGCACTAACGTAAAACGCGTCCAAAAATTATCTTCATAATTGATTGGTATTAAAGTCGTAAAATTATTAACAGAGATAGTAAAACTACGATCTTATCGCCGGCCCATTAAGCATAAAAAGTAGGCAAGTTTGATAATTATTACATAAATAGTAATGTTCCGTAGCATTTTTATTATAATCGTTCTGATTTGTTTTTGTTTCTGAATTTGAAAATTTATTGTGATTTTTGATGCATCGATATATCTTGTGCGTTGTTGCTACGGTTTTTTTTTTAAATAAATTGTTTCAACAAACACACCAAATACCTAGCCCCAAACTAAGCGTGAGCTAGTGCTATGGTTATATAATTACTTGTTAACTGAATGTTGAAAGCCTACTTGTACTGTTTTTCCCATATTAAGTACCTTGGTTAAACCTATTCTACTATTCTTCAGACATCTATCCTACTACCCTTTAGATATACATCTATCTTACCTTGTATGGCTGAAAATCTGAGATTTTCAAGAAATAAGCGACGGTCACATAGATGGCACCAAATCTATTATATATTTTGTTTTTCAAAATAACAAAATCTAGTTGTTCCTGGCAAAGTTACAAATAATCACATACAATACGATACAATTAGCTATTTCGCGTACTCCACATTGGGTCAGTAAAAGTTATAGCTATTATATACTAGATTAACTATCTCTCCAAACACAATAACCCATTTCTTTATACTTCTGTGGAACTCCACAAAAAAGACCAAAACTGTTGAAGTGTGTAAGAGGTTAGTTCCCACACCACCGTGTTTTTTTACCCAAATGGTTCACGGCTCATGGTTCTTGGGCCAATTTTGTGAGACCCAACCACCTTATAATTTTGGACACCATTAATCATTGATGGGACCGGAGAATGACAATTCGAACAGTCTAGTGAAAGTAAGGATTAGTTTGCCAAAGGACTTGAAACTTTATCATAAGACAATAAAGACGTGCAAATAAACACACTGTAGACGGGAAGAAATAAAAATATGGAAATGTAATATTACAGGTACAGTCGGCAGCACGTCAGGTTATCCATGTGAACTACGAAAAGAGCTTTTATTACGTAGGGGATAGAGGCAGTCGTAAGTCAAAGTGGGGTAGTCTGACGTGCGGCGTTCTGTTCGAACGACAGCACATCAAGTTAAAACACAGCGGTATGTTATGATGTTGAAATAAGGGTGGCCTTGTAATAAAAATATAACGCTTGATGATTTTGTTTGACTGTACAAATATTTGTTATTTTTCGTCAGTAAAATAATGGTATAGCAGACAAATGCACCTCTAACCTGTAAATGTCTAGGTACTGTGCGTGGTGAGCATTAAAGAATATATCGATCTATGTCTTTGACGACCTTCGTAGCCTAATGGCTTGTACACTGAGTTTGAAGGTGTCGTCTCTGAGGTCCCGGGTTCGATCCCCGGTCCGGTTTATATAGAAATAAATATTTTCTTTTTTGGCTCGAGTCTGGGTGATGTGGTACCACCATTGGTTCTGATTTCAATAAAACACGTGCTTTATATTTTGGTATGAGAGCAATGTATGTGATGTTGTGTTATATTTATTATTTCATTTCTATTTATCTATCTGTGTTATGAAAGAAACATTATGTTTATATATATATATATAGATACTTGACAAAAAAACCTTGTTAACGGGGTCACAGAGGTCAGATGCAGTCGCTCCACTGTAATTACTATACCTGTATCCTGGATCATGGTTCAAAGCAGACTCTGGGCCCTCGCGTGCGTGTGCACATGCACAACCGGGATAACGCTAGGATCATGATGATGATACATGACAAAAAAATATATATAATAAATTGTTTCAACAAACACACTAATTACCTAGCCCCTAACTAAGCGTGAGCTTGTGCTATGGTGACTAGGATAACGGATAGAAATACTTAAATACAAGTAAATATCCATGACTTAAGTACAAATGCTCGTGCTCATCACAGAAACATTTGCCCCTTGCGGGATTCGAACCCGCAACCGCCTGGTTAAGAAGTCCGGTGCGCGAACGACTACACCAAGACGGTAGTCAAAAAGTCAAGAAGTAGTTAACTTGTAGCTGTATTGTGCGGATTTGCTACTCAAATAATATTGGTGGCGCATAAACTTTGTCGATGCGTCTCCCATTCAAAATATTTTTTATTGTAAATCCTACCTGTACTGTCACACACGTTACTATATTACATCGTCCGTTGCGTACTCTACTAAGAAGTCAGTTAACATTACCATTCAGTTTTGTGTTAATGGAGTGCAATTGAGTTAAATTGAGACCACACCACGGCAGGATATGTAATGTACAGTCGAATAAAAATTATTGACTTCTTTCAAACTATTTCCTTTTTTGACTTCTTTGTACCCGATGGATTACATCCTGATCTTTGGTGATGATAGTACTAAATACTTACAATAGGTAATTAAATATCAGGTGTGTGTCTCATTTATTTATATTTATTTTTAATATTTTAGCACATGCTGACTAGTGTTTGTTGTCTAGTGCTGACTAGTAACGCATTCCATTCGCATAATATTCGCGTTAACAATGTAGCGTACTCACTATTTCAACGATGTAGATTTATCAAGACGGATGTTATTTAAAAAAAAATACAATTTCGAGCTCCAAACCAAAGGGTCAAAAGGCAACAAGAATTTTTTAAAGATACGACTCTTTGTAGCCCATAACATATATTAGACATTCACAAGAATTTTTATTGAGAGGTGTACAATTATATATGCGTTATTAGGCTGCGTTTGGTACTTTTTTTAATTAATAGGCAGACATTTGAGTGCAAATCTAACCTAAAGGTAAGTGACGGTGTGGGCAAACTTCGGAAGCGGCTTAGTGGAGCTAGATAAATAAAGTGAATATATTGGTTATTAACAAAATACATCTCTCGTACATAGGTGGAATGGAAGCACAGCTGTGCTGTCTTTAGCCACACAAAATAAGGACATGTTATCGTATCTGAGTGTACAGTCGTTATTAATAACGGCCTACTTTTGCAGACAGGTGCAGCATTGTCCGTGAGGCAACACCGTCTGCGCTTTAACTTATATCGACAAATAATAAAGAGAATTTAAAAAACCACATCTGGGTTAAGTACATTATGAAACTAGATCCATGTGAAACCGATCGTAAAAGCTCACTGACTTAAATTAACGCCTTTACATACCACATTAGCATAATGACCCATTCTGCTTCTTAAATTCAGAGGTTTATTCAATATTTATGACAGAGCCCCAAGCTTTAAGTGGACAAAAATCAAAATGTAAGTAGGCGCGAATGATCAAGGCATTGCCCAAAAACCTTGGTGAGCCCGTGTTTTTTAATAATT
Source organism: Pyrausta nigrata (assembly GCA_949316185.1). Lineage (NCBI taxonomy): Eukaryota > Metazoa > Arthropoda > Insecta > Lepidoptera > Crambidae > Pyrausta > Pyrausta nigrata. The sequence goes on from OX438947.1 coordinate 3,256,045, forward strand.
ACGTCTTTATGATGCCCAAAATTGTACATGAAATGATATATAGTAACACTTTAGGTAATTATCGAGGATATATTTTTGGGTTTTTTACTGCAAGTTTGAAATATGTGTAATTATGTAGCCAAATACACACCTCATAAATAAAATAAAATTAACAATTATTGTTAAAAAAATTGCTGATCTTTTTAATGATTGTAAATGATGACAATCAATCGGGGGACTAATTACGTAACTCTGTTGCTAACAATTCAGGATTGAAATCGCTTGAAAATGTCACATTTGACAACTTCAGTTACTCTGTTAAGCTGGCCATTCACTCTGTTCAAAAAATTACTCCACTTACTAACATAAAAATTATCTGAAAACTGACTTTCATTTAGTGCTGCTAGAACGTGGGCAATTCCCCGCGCAAAGGGGACTTTTAGTTTTTTTAATTTAGGGGGTAAAATGGGCGAGAAGGTCTTAGAACCGGTAAAATATAGGCACAGATGTAGCTGAAGTGCGTAAATCAACTTAAATGTAAATAAACTGAACTAAATATATTTATCTAACTGAAAACAACTTTCTTGTGCACAAAACTTCAAATATACATTTTAGTCCTCTCAAAAGCGTGGCCTATCAACAACGCTAACAACCTTTGTCAATACGCCGAAAAATTTGGAGGTCATTGTCACGGTCAACAGCATTGCTGTCAGTTTTTATCCCTGAGGTATCCCGACAGACCTTTAAGGGACTCCCTGATTTAAATTCCTTTCTCGTACTTCCAAGGCGCGCTCCGAACATATTCAAGCGTCCCATGTCCGTGATCTTTCCCAGATTTTTTAAGCCGCTTTTTTATATTTATGCGACTATATTCTGTGACATAATTCAGACTGAGTTTATTAACAACAGGCACGGTCACGTAGCACAAAAGAAACGATATTTTATAGTTTGTTTAAGATTATTGACCGTTGTTAAGTTTTTGTAGGCTCAAGTTTTTAGAACTGTAATACTATTGTGTTGTTTTATTGACACAGTAGAAGATTAAGATGATGAACATAATTTTAGAGATAAGAAAGTAAGTCAGCAGGTAATCAATTTGAAAAATTAGAAGCAAATAAATTAGTAGAAGCTATATCATATTTTATAATTTAAGCTTAAATAATTTAAGCAATTTTTTCGCAAGGTATACACAAATGTGCATCTGCAATAATGCCTCTAAATTAAAATAATCTAGTATTTAGTTAGTAATGCGATGACTACTATGATACTTATAGTTATGTATTTACTAAATTATTTAACTTAAACCAGACTTTCTCGAAATGCTCTTACAATAATAAAAATATCCGTGTGGCTGGCCACATATTGGGTACTTCACAAGGTGAAAAACGATTGCTAAGGGCCCTATCTGGCACCAAATCTAATATGGCGTATGATGCCTCAAAAACCCTGTATAAATATCTGGTATTATACCATCAGTTTGATACATACAGTCTTTTATTACTTGATGTCTAGACTTTCACTTTGATTATTTTTACAGAAATGTTTATCATTTTTTACACCCTTAAAATCTACACACCAATTCCATCCATTTTGATAGGAACATCACTCAAACTGTCACACATTTACCCGCTACTCTTATTGGTCCAAAGATTAATCGCTCCAGTTTTGTATGATCGGAATACGAAATCGTTGAATAAAATGGCCGTAAAAGGAACCAGTGTGTAAAATACGATATTATCTCACTTGAAAGATATAGAGCAATACATGTAAAGAGTTTGAAATAGGAATTTGTGAGCAATAATATTATTCTGACTACCAAAGATGGTGGAAAGAATTTATCTATATGACTTTAAAAGAATATTCATCATACTCAAGGTTTGTCAGACTATTAAGGCAATAATTATTATTAAATACTAGTGGTTCCCCGCGACTTCGCCCGCAAGAGTTGGATTTTCCATATAAACTTTCATCCGTCCGTCAGACGTCGTTCAGACGACCGTCTTGGTGTAGTGGTTCGCACCCTGGACTTCTAAACCAGGCGGTTGCGGGTTCGAGTCCCGCAAGGTTTGTGTGATGAGCACGAGCATTTGTACTTAAGTCATGGATGTTTATAAAATGTATATAAGTATGTCTATCCGTTATTCTAGTCACCATATCACAAGCTCACGCTTAGTTTGGGGCTGGGTAATTAGTGTGTTTGTTTAAAAAAAAATTTGATCTACACGAAAAATATGTACTTGTAAGTAATGTATGCAATGTATTGTTTAAAGATCCAAACTCATGAAAATATATTAAATCTAAACATGGGCTATATAAATAGTTTTAACTTAAGGTTTACTATTCTAAGATTTTGGTTAAAAATCATCGGAATATCATTCGATCAACAATATTAAGGTACTGGATATAAAATATGGCAGTTCATTTAAAGATATGACGCAACACAAGCAATTGCTTTCTCTCAGAAAGCTTCTAGGTTTTATGCAGCAATATTGAAGTAAAAGTAATGCGAACTCGGGGCAATACCACACTTTCCACTCATAAACGCCAGTGGCATAATTATAAGAACTTTGTTTATTGTGACTAAACCTCAATACATTCTTTTAAAAATAAGTCTATAACTATGCAACAGAAACGAGCAAATTATTTTCAATTATTCTGTTCAAGAAGTATCATATAGCATACATCACTCATACCTACATCAGCTAAAGCAATTTTTGGAAAAAGAAAAGATCAATGTTTTTACGAAAGTAAATTAAATTTTGCACACAAAAATTGATCAACCATGTCAACGTGTATAATTTTTTTTTAAAATAATTTATTAATTTCATAATTGCAGAAATAACATTAATGCTTAATATAACACAGGTGCATTCTCTTTTATCAATGTTTTTGATAATAACTTATTTTTTTACAACTTTGTCAAGTATATACTAATTATTAAAGTAATCTAAGTCCGTTTGGTGGTTTGGAGGTGCTTGTGGCGCAGTGGCAGCAGCGCTTTGGTAGTGATACCAAAAGTTAAGCAACCCACGGCGCGGTCGTGATTGGATGGGTGACCATTCCGACCATTAAGTGACGTCCATGACAAGCATCTCCGTGCTTCGGAAGGCACGTTAAGCAGTTGGTCCCGGCTAATATCTGTGGTATTAGTCGTTAAGCCTAGTCAGAGGCCCTAGGGCGGCTTGATAACTTCTGACAGTAAGGTTTGTCACTTGCCTTACATACACCCCTCCACCAATCCGCACTGAGCCCGCGTGGTGAAGTATGGCTCGTTCCTCCTCATAGTTGAGGTGAGGCTTTTTCCCAGCAGTGGGATCTAATAGGCTGACTTATAAGTCCGTTTGGTGATGTTTCAAAATTAAAATGAAATTTTAAGTATGTAGTACTTAACTACACAGTGAAAAGAGATCGAACAAAGCGAAACTTAAGTGTGATTTTCAATCGAAAGAGGCCGCTAAAAGTCAATCAGAAATGGGAGCTATTAATCGGATAAGGCTCGAAGGTTTTGGTAAAAAGGCTGCAAAAAGTAAGCGAAGGTACGGACGACAGCACGTTAAGGTAAATACTGTGGCATCTTATGCACTTGTAACAAGGGTGGCTTTGCAACAGAAATGTATAGTCTGATGTGCTAGCCACTGTACACGATCGGGTCGCGAGCGTTGACTCGTCTGAGTCATCGGGGGACGCAAAAACTGGCTCACCGGTATGCTAAATTGCCGCTGGATATAGCTTAGGAGTATTGGGATGCCAGACTGACTGGCTGTGCTTGATTTTTTTTAAATACCTGATGCTTGGGAGGTTTTTTTTTTGATATCTAGCTCAAGAGTTTTAGAATCAATCAGATGACGTTTTAAATACATTGCTGCTCTTACAAGTTGTTTTCTATATATTTTTTTAAAAGTTTAGTACGCAAGCTTTTTTTTAAATCTCACTCGATGGTATGGATGGTGGTCACGATGCGGCTGAGGTTAAGGCATTTCTGACTTGAAACAGCATATTTACTCCTTATTTCAGCTTCTTTGAAAACTTTGCACAGGTCCAAACTCAATCTCAAATCTAAGCTTATTTAATTTCATGTTAACAAGGTTGGTGTTGTTTAACTAGCATACACATAATTATACATGTACATTTTACTGTGTAAATCTTTGTAGTTACTGTATTTTTCTGTCATTGTGTGCAATAAAGAGTTATCTACCTATCATATATTTATAGTGTCAAGACATTATCTGGTCAACTTCTTTTCTAGATTTGGCATTAATTGTTAAGCTTCTATAGCTTAAGCAAGTTTATATAATAAATTATTGTTTTTAAGTGATAAGCATTCACTTTGCAATCTAAATATATTATTGCACTTGAAAAAATTACCACCAGAGGCGGGAACCTCTAGCCGCCTCTGGTGGTCATTTTTTCAAGTGCATTTAATATATTAAGGAAATTTAGTTTTGATGATTTGGTTTATCTCTGATACCATTACTTTAAACTATCTACCTCAAAAGCGTAATTTTACCGGCTCAATTTACCATCCTTCTAATAAGTAAATTGTTTGCTATAAAACGGCGTGGCGCAACCTGTTTCCCATTGTTTACTCGGGCGAAAATGCGTGTCGCTGCGCGCGCGCCGGCGGTAGCTTGATTTGTGTGAATGAATGTGTCAGGG